>JABFPB010007906.1:0-10583 GCA_022817645.1 Ceratoteleas bidentatus | reverse complement strand
CCAAAGAGACACGATATTGCGTTTCGCATCATCGTTGTTAGGCACATGTGCAAATGTCTGTGGGTATTGAATTTCCGTCAGCGCTACGCACCACTCACCAACGACTCGGATGTCTTGCGGTAAATATGTAATGAATTTCGTCGTCGTGTTATCGGAAAAATATACCATACTACTGTTACTGGGTAAAACAACATAAAAATCCTCCGTCACCATTTTCTCGTCCTTCTTCTTCGTTTCGCGTATGCGCATTAGCAGCGTGAATGTGTCGTCATTTTCTTGAAAAATGGTTTAAATGATGCACATAGAAGTGGTCAGTGATTACACAAGCCGAACATTTTTAGCCGCATTCTACCGTTTTGCAACTCCTGGCTCTTGCTTTCCGCAACGCTATCGCGGATCCGAAATTTCGCGCACGCTTGGCTGCGGATCGGGTTCGATGGGAATTTATCCCTCCAGCCGCTCCGCATTTCGGGGGGCTCTGGGAAGCAGGAGTCAGGAGTGTAAAATATCATTTGCGTCACGTCCTGCGAGACCACACGCCGACGTTCGAGGAGTTGACGACCTTATATACGCGTATCGAAGCCTGTCTCAACTCGCGCCCCTTGGCGCCACTGTGTGACGATGTTGATAGTTTGGTCGCGCTCACCCCACGTCATTTCTTGATCGGCGGCCCTCTTGTCGCGATTCCCGAACCGTCCGTTCTAGACATCGCGGTCCCTTCCCTTCGCCGGTGGCAGATCTGGCAGCAACTTCTGGAGACGTTTTGGAGGGCCTGGTGAAATGATTACCTCGCATCCCTCCAGTCGCGTTCCAAATGGAAGTTGCAGTCCGCACCAATTCGCGACAGGCAACTGGTCTTGTAGCGGAACGACAATCTGCCACCGACGAAGTGGAATTTAGGTCGAGTGGTAGAACTCTTTCCTGGAGCCGACGGATTGACTCGCGTGGTCAGAATCCGTACCGCACTGTCGGAATACGTCTGACCTCTGTCTTAACTCGCGCTTTTACCGTACATGAAGATCGAGTCCCGGACATTGCAATTCCCTCGACCTCTCGTTACTTGTAAGTTGTAAGTTTGCGTCGTTTTGGCGACGTCGCTACGGTCGCGAATTCGCCAAGGCGGGCGGTGATGTTCGCGTATGCGCATTAGCAGCGTGAATGTGTCGTCATTTTCATGAAAAATGGTTTAAATTACACATCGCTATTGTCACCGAATATTATATCTTATTTCGAATGTTTTGATTCGAGCATTTTCATGTTTTCCGTCCGTCTTATCTTACCGGCGACCTCGAATTTTGTCCCGCGCTCCCCGCAAGTGCCCAAATAAGCCCGCGATCAGCATTCTAAAAAATAGCCATTCTAGCAGTAGCTCTCGTACGGGTCGCCTGGGTTCGGCCGCGGATCGCCCCGAGAACCGCGCCTTACACCGGCACGTGGTTTTCGCTCTCGTCTCGCGACGCTCGCCCAAGTGTTCTGCAACCGGCGATCCCGGCGCCGAGGAACATTGAATCGCGCCGGTTCCGAAACGTTGCAGTTTTCGCGTTCGGTTCGCTCAGAACGTCGTCACGTTACCCACGCGGTCGCGGACTGGCTCGCCTAGCCAATTCACCTGTGTTTCTTCGTGTGTGTGTATTACAAATAAATTGGTTTTTATGTGAACGAATTTGTCGTCATTTGGTATCACCAAATGATGAAGGCCCCCTGCATGCGCGAACATTGGTGACCCTGACGTGATAGCCATCACGAGCCGCATAGACCCCATAATGCCTGGATAAGTTGCAAAAGGTTTGGAGAGTATTCCCGCCATCTAATTTGGAGTACCGGTTTTTTCCGGAACGGACGTGACGTCACGTGACCATCCGACGCTTTTCGCGCTGAAACTTCGGGTAATCCGAACCACTGCCGAAGATTGACGAGCGCCGTGATCCGACAGCCGTCGGAGTTGCACGAGTTCACGTCTCCATCTCCATCCCACTCGCAGTGCTCGATTCACGTGATGCATATAGTCGCGAGTGGTTAAAGTGTTAGTGCGACCACTTGACTCTCGGTTTATCATTAACACTCACTCACCCACACACACACACACACGCGCGCGCGCGCGAGCGCGCGCGTATTCTTCACCAGTCTACATTGTGTTCGTGTATCTCGCTCGCTCCCACACGTGCCCGCAGTTAGCGCGGCAAAACTTAGTGCTTTCTATGTCGGTGTAGCGATGCTTGAGTGACTTTCTCGGACTCGAAAACGTGCAAGGACGCTCGTGCACTTGTCACATATCTTATGAACGTTTGGAGAGATCCACCTCCCGCGATCTCGGACACCAGCTCAGAACAGAGTGGGGACTTCAACGCATCTTACGTCACGGTTCATTCTGATGCCCCGACGAAGATGGCCCACGTAGACGCTTGTGCCACGCTGATCGGGCAACAAACCCGATACTTCGAGTCGGTGGACCGAGCTGCTGCATCTTCCACCTCTCGCAAGGTGCGTCGCGAGTACATTACCGCGCTGCGGGACCGTTGCCGTGACCTACACGAGCGTATCGTCACCGCTACCACCAGCCAGGAATACCTCGCCGATTCCCTTTTCGATACCCGAGAGATCGGGTACCTCGAACTGATGAACGAGCTGCAGGAGCCCCCTCTTTCGCCGCAGGTGAGCTCGGAGCCATCCACGCCGTCCTGTGTGGTCGCGTCGGAGTCTTCTGGACGTCGCCTCGCTCAGGTTCCCCAAATTGCTCTACCGCGTTTTACCGGTTCGTACGAGGATTGGCCCTCGTTCAGGGACTATTTCGAGTCGTTGTTTCTGAACGACAGCAGTTTCGATAACCTACAAAAGATGCATTATCTCAAGGCTTGTCTGAGTGGTGACGCCAATAAAATTCTGAGAAATATTCCGACCACTGCCGCCAATTTCGCCACGGCATGGGATCTTTTGAAAACCCGGTACGCAAATAATCGAGATTTACTGAACAACTATCTCGCGAGATTATTTTCTATTGCACCAGTGTTGCACTCAGTCAGTGCAACACTGGAATGACCTCTTGGTGTTTCATCTCACGCGTCTCTTGGAACCTGTCACGCGCAAGGCATGGGAGCTCTCGTTAGGCGACAAGGACGAGTGCGTCTCGCTTACAAAACTTGAAACGTTTCTGTTAACGCGGGTGTGCGCTTTAGAATCTGCTTTCGGTGCATCGAAGAGGGCGCCAATAAAATCTGCGCACTCGCCCTCGTCCTCCAAACTGCACGTGCACCACAACCGCAGCGAGGTTGTCGATTGCTCTGTGTGCAAAGCGAATCATCGTATTTATAGTTGTCCCGTGTTTCTGTCGTCTTCATATGAAAAACGGCTCGAAATGACAAAAGAAAAGTGTCTGTGTACCAATTGTTTGTGCTCTGGGCATTTCACTAAAGAGTGCCCGAGCCATGCTTCTTGCCGTCATTACGGAAAGAAGCACCATTCGATGTTGCATCGCGACTTAGCTTCGCGCAATTCGGAAAGTGGCCCCTCGCGTACCGCGTCCGCGAACAGTGCCGCAACTGACGTTAGAGCTTTGAGCGAAATTAGTGTTCCAAATAATACGCGAGTCGCGACATCCCTTCTCTCGACGAAACGTCAGCCGTCCGCGATAGTACTCGCCACCGCACTCGTTCAAATTGTCGGTTCATCCAATCGTTGCGTTACTGTGCGCGCTCTGCTCGACTAAGGGTCTACGAATACCCTCGTGACCGCTGAACTTGTCAATGCTTTACAGACGCGCACGTATCCTATAGACGTGGCGCTCCATGGCATTGGGGATGAGTCAGCCGGTGACGTGAAGCGACTTGCGCCGCTTACTATCAGCCCCCGTGCTTGTTCGGCGCCAGCGTTTTCGGCCAACGCGTTGATTTTACCGACTCTTACGTCATACACGCCAACTTCCCGTCTTCCTCTCGAGCGTTGGCCCCATTTGTTGGGACTTGAGCTGGCCGATCCGGACCCCACTTCTTCCGTGCCAATCTCGCTTGTGATCGGTGCAGATTTGTACGGTCACGTCTTGCGGGACGGATTGAGGAAAGGTAACTCTGAGCATCCCGTCGCGCAGAACACTGCATTTGGTTGGATTATTTCGGATCCAACTTTCACGGTATCGACCCCCCTTTCCGCGCTCACTTGCATCACGTCTCCCTTGAACCGAAGCTGGGCAGCCTGCTCCAGCGGTTTTGGGAATTTGAGGAGCTTCCAGTTGTTCGCGCCTCAAGTGAGGATGACATTCGGTGCGAAGAACATTTTTTGTGCACCCATTCTCGTGACTCGGCTGGAAGGTATATCGTCCACATCCCATTCAAATCTGACCCCCCCCCCCTCTCGCGTGGGTGATTCGCTCTCTCGCGCCAACACACTACTGTGGCGTACCGAAAAATCGTTTGTCGCGATGTCCCGGTGAACGTGACATGTATCGGGCTATTTTGCAGGTCTATCTCGATAGTGGCCACATGCGCGTTGCTCCGTACGTCTCGGACGCGATCAAGCCTCGGTTATATCTTTCTCGTCATCCCGTGATGAAAATGTACAGCGCAACAACGAAACTTAGGGTCGTTTTCAACGCGTCAGCCCCCACCACCAACAACATTTCCTTGAACGACTTGCAGATGGTGGGGCCCAAGCTGCAAGCAGATCTTGAGCTGCTTATCACGAATTGGACATTCCATCTTTTCGTTTGTTGTACCGACATCGCTCAGATGTACCTCCAGATCTGGGTGCACGAGGACGATGTAGATTATCAACGTATTCGCTGGCGTTTCGATACCTCCGAAGCAGTCCAAGATTATCAGCTCTTAAGGTCGTGTCGAAAGCGAAAATACCGACATTACAGATTTCTCAAAATACAGCTAAATAACACACCGAATAATCATTTTAAGACCAAAGCGAGTTTCGTTAACTTTTTTTACAGTGTTGTCTCAACGAAAGCGTAATTCATATTTAATTGCAAAAAACGGTGATTTCTAGTTTTCGAGGTGGGAAAGAACGTAGAACTCTCTATTTTTCCAAACGAATTGTCACAAAATGTTATTTTATGGCTAAAACTATTCTCCCGTTAACACAGAATCTCGCACTAGTCGGCGATTTAAAAAATATCAACAAATGATTTTTTGATAAGGAAAGTCCCTAACACCGTTGCAGCAGACTTTCGACTTGGCCTTAATATGTTAAAACTCTTTTCAATATTTACGTCGGAATAAATCCCATTTCATACTGTTCGATATCGTGGCAACCAGAGGTCTCGAATAAAATCGATTATATTTATTTTGTGTTTTGTCGATTTCGGATAAACTACTTCCCAATTCCAAGTTGCTTCCCTTAGCGCCATTTTTAGATGAAGTAGGTTTACTCCGGCTTGGTGGGCGGTTACCTAGATCAAACTTGCCCACATCACAGAAACAGCCCATCATCTTGCCTCAAGGTTATCTCGCCACTTCGATTATCCGCTATGTTCACCAACTTAGCCTTCATGTTGGTATTCAGCTTACTCTGAACCTCCAGCGCAATGAATTTTGGATCATTAATTCGAGAAATGCCGTAAAAAGTTGTATATATAACTGTCTGCCTTGCAAACGCGAACGAAAATTGCTATTAGAGCAATTCATGGGGTCTCTTCCGAAAGAGAGATGTTCACATTCACGCCCATTTACTAATACAGGCGTTGACCATGCTGGACCTATTCTAATTCTTGACCGTCTTGCGCGTGGAGTGCGATCCCACAAGGCTTATATTGCCATCTTTATTTGTTTAGCAACAAGGGCCGTGCACCTAGAGTTAGTCTCGTCCCTTGACACGCGTTTATAGTTGCCTGCCGTTATTGATAACGGCAGAAACTTCGTTGGAGCCGACTCTGAACTCCGTCGCGCTCACTTTCGGGCATCGTGTGATCCCGATTTTCGAAATTCGTGCGTCACTGAAGGACTTGAATGGAAATTCATACCTCCAGCCTCTCCTCATTTCGGCGGGTTATGGGAATCAGAGGTCAAGTCAGTTAAACACCATTTGTCACGGGTAGTTGGGTCAATTACACCCACTCACGAGGAAATGGCAACACTTCTTTGTCAGATTGAGGCCTGTTTGAATTCCCGCCCGATCTCTAAGCTTTATGACGACCTAGACAGTTTGGAAGTCTTAACACCAGGTCAATTCCTTGTGGGTGGTCCGATAAAGGCGCCCCCGGAACCGTCATTAGTCAGTTTAAAGAAAATCGTCTTGACCGCTGGCAACGTTTGCAGCGACAGAAATGGAAATAAAAGAACTTTAGTCTTAAGGTTGGGGATTCAGTTCTAATCCAGGATCCTAACAATTCTCCTTGTCGTTGGTCTCGAGACCGTATAGTCGTTTTGAAGATCGGTATCGACAAGGTTCCTCGTGTTTTGACCCTCAAAACCCAAAATGGCTCCATCGTCCGTAACGTTACATAGATCTGTCCGTTGTTATCGTCTTGAGTGTTATTTGTTTCGTATTTCAAATGACACCATAGAGTTAATTTTTTTCAGCTATGGAATCCCCTAGTCCACTTTCACAATTAGTCACCATCATGAAGGTCGTAAACGGCATCGGTTACGGCACGGGAGCCTAATTTCGATACAGAAAGGGATATTCTTGCCAATATACGTCAGGATTATGAAACTCCGTCTACTAGCGCTACCTCTCCGCAACCAGTGCGCCCGGCTTCCAGTGCTTTGCGTTTGCCAGTTCGTCCGGTGCCATTACCGACCCTTCCATCTTTTCGGCTTAGCTGTCCTCCGCTCGGCCCTGTTTATCAGCGGATGCGAGCCCATGCTTCGACTTCGTTCGTCGTGGGTTCGCGTTCTGCGTCGACGATCCCTGGGACTGACGTTGTTATGCCGCGTGAATCCTCGGCGAATGCCAGGGAGCTATCGACTTCGGGATCCTCGCACTGGTACCGGGTTCGTCCGCGATCCTTGTGTGGGGGGACTCCGACCCAGCGCCCGGGACCGCCAGGGCCTGTGTTTCCTAGAGTCTCACCATTTGATCGATGCTTGATGGAGGCCCGGAATTTTTCTCGATCCCACTGCGCGGGAGGCGGACAAAGACGCTCTGCATACAGTCGTTCGGGCATTTGGCCATGATCTTTTAGTTCCTCGGCGAGATCGTGCTCGGTACAGGGTCTGGCGGAGGAAGTTGCCGATAGGTCGAGTCGTCATCCGGTGGGACCGCCGATTGGTTCTGTGCTCCGTGAGGCTCGTTAGTGCTACGGAACCTTACTAACTAAGTACGATATTCAATTATTACGTTATATATCTACTTTGTATCGTCAACATCCTTGTAGAAATTTTATATTAAACAATATGTTCATTTTGTTTACGGTGGGCGGTGTTCGATATCGTGGCAACCAGACGTCTCGAATAAAATCGATTATATTTATTTTGTGTTTTGCTTAACCCTGACTGAAACTGCTCGAAAACAAGGCGGGCTTATTTTCCGCGTACGCGTAATATCATAATTGGCCTGTCGTTCGACCGGCGATCGATGGGTCACGTCAGAACGTTTTCTGAATTCGAACTGGCAAAAATGTGTCGCGGAGTGTTCCCGAACCCCTGTTCCCCACCCAACGGTGATATCCCGAGTCAGCTTCAAGTGCCAGACCGCTCTCGAGCCAGAACGCTTATTTGCCAGACGAAGCCTAACTTCACAGTTGAAAATTCTTGAACCTCATAGTATTGAGTGAATTTTCCAGTTAATAGATGGCGTTGATTATGTTCGCAGAAATCAAACGTTTGCAATGCATATTTAGCCCAGGCACGGACGGCATCTTTAATTCGCGTCTTTAGCATTAACAAGAAAACAATTTTCGTTTTTGTTATTGTTTATTTTATGCAAAGGTTGTGAAATCGATATAAAAAATCGATTAAAGTTAAATTAAATTTAATTAATTTCAAATAAATAATTGTATAACATTTGGTGAATGTGAGAATGCTTTTTACTTGTAAATAATTAAAAACATTTTATGAACAAAACAAGTACTAATTTTTGAAAATGTAATAATAATAAAACATTTTGAATCATGTTTAGCAAATTTCCTAATTTTATAAATTAAAAACTTGTTTAACATTCAATTGATTTCGCAAATTTTGAAAACTTGAGATTTTAATACATTTTATAATGTTAAAAGTTTTAAAAATGTTTACGTTGAAGTTTTTAACATTTTTAAATATTCCAACATTTTAAAACAATTTTAGGCTGTAGGTCAAAACCGCACAACGAAAAAAACTGCTTATAAACGGTAGCCCATAACCGCACAAATGAAATGCCCATAATCGCACAAACGAAGTGCCCATAACCGCACAAACGAATTTCCCATAACCGCAGAATGAAATGACTGACTTAATGAACTGACTGACTGAACTGACTAACTGAATGAACTGACTGACTGAATGAACTGACTGACTGACTGAACTGACTGAACTTACAAACAGATTGCCCAGAACCTCCCAGAACCGCACGAGATGTGAAACCGTTATAAACTATGCAATCCTTGCCCTTATTCGTTGTCGACGGGATAATAGCCATAAAGTCGCCCTTTACGTTGACGTGTCGCGAAGAACGTGCTCTTTGAACTAAGACTCAAAATGAAAATACATTCTATTTCAAAACAAACATAATAGAGCTGGTGGACTACACTCGTACACACTTTTGGTCTTATCGTTTGTGCGGTTTTGGGCTACACGAAAAAAAAAGATCTGACAATTTTACCAAACTTTTCGGTAAACTGAGGATATAAGAACAGAAATCGCCAAACTCTTTGGAACAAAGGTCAGTACTCTTTGTTATTGTTTGACGAATATTCGGAAATCAGTTTAAAACAGTTTAGTAGAAAATCTGAACTCTGTCGTTACATCCTCGGTTTGCCGAAAAGTTTGGTAACATTTTTCAGATCTTTTTTTCCGTGTAATCGTTTGTGCGGTTTTGGGCAACTGGATTGTGCGGTTCTGACCTATATTTTGTACACTGTTTGTGCTCTTATGGGCTGTGATAAGAAGTATTGTGCGGTTTTCGGATTCACCGCAATTTTAATACTGTAAACATTTATATAAATTTTGATCGTATATTACGTCCGAGAGCGCTTCCGGCACTTGAGGCCGATACGATGTTTTTCACGCCAGTGTAGCGAGCCGAAAGTGGAACGAATTAGGTTAGAGTGCCAAAAGCGACAGCTTTCGGCACGAGAGCCTAATTAGTTCCACTTTTAGCACGCTACACTGACGTGAAAAAAATATTTGTCATGTATACAAATTCCACAATAATTTTTTTTTAAGTTATAAACATTTATTATAGACAAGTGCTTTACACATTTTAATTAATTTGTTGAATTAAAATGTTTTGTACAATCGTACAAAATTCTTTAAATTAGACAAATAAAAATGTTTTTTCGGAAAATGTTACAAATTGTAAGTGTTTTGGGGGCTGAAACGTAATTAAATATTTTTTTTAATTACATTCTTTTTAATGTTACCAAATTTTAAGATTCTGAAAATTGTGAAAGTTTTCAGAGTATTTCAAATTTGGAAAATTCTTAATATTTTCAATGTTTTGGCAATAAAAAAAATTTGCATAATGTGGAAATGTATGGAACAATGGTCTGACGTTTCCACCATGAGCATTTTTGTAACATTTTGAATATGGGATAACATCAATGGCTCGGACGTAAAATTCTTCTGTTCACATTGGCAATAAAAAAGTCTACTCTTCAGATTGGCAAAGAAAAAGTCTAGTGTTCAGATTGGCTATGAAAAAGTCTGCTATTCAGATTGGCAACGAAAAAGTCTACTGTTCAGATTGGAAATGAAAAAGTCGACTATTGCAGTTGGCAGGGTTGCATAAAAAAAATCATGATTTAAAAAATCAGATTTTTCCATTTGAATCAAAACAAAAAATCGTGGCTAATTTTATACAATAAATTATAATCATTGGACAGAAAAAGCCGCCAACTTATATTTTGTTTATAAATATAAATACTTTCAAAGACCATGGATAGAATTTTTTCTGCATCCTTCATTTTGTATTTTTGAAAATGTTTGGAACTGAACATTAACAATTTCTACATCCTACTTCCTACTAATATATAAATGTGAATGTTTGTTTGTTTGTTTGTTTAATTGTTTGTTTGTTTGTTTGTTTTTGTAAGAGGATCACGCTTAGACTAATACAGCTTTCAAAATACCGACTTGACGGGCGGAATCCTTGAAGTCTCGAGATGGTTATAGGCTATAAAAAGTTTTTATGTCAATGTAAAAAATAAATTTGTTTTCAAATTTTGTAATGACTGGCATCCATTTTTTGGCTGCTGTCTGGCTGCTGTCTGACCGTTGTCTGGCCGTTGTCTCGTCATCCGATCATCATCCCATCATCATCCGATCGTTATTCGATCGTTATCCGATCGTTGACCGATGGTTATCCCATCGTTATTCGATCGTTATCCGATCGTTATCCGATCGTCATCCGACCATTATCCGACTATTATCCGACCCTTACGCGACCATTATCCGACCCTGGATAATGGTCGCGGACTTGATGCAACTGCAACAAGTCCAGAAATG
>JABFPB010007905.1:0-10579 GCA_022817645.1 Ceratoteleas bidentatus | reverse complement strand
ACAATAATAATAACAATAATGTATTAGCTTTTATTCATTTTCTAATTAATTGCACTGACATTTCTACTTTATCATATGTGTTACGAATTTATTCTCAGTTATGCATTATTATTGAATAAAATGTTTAAAAAGTAATAATATAGCGTGAACAAATATATTTTTATATATAATAATTTATCTTGATTTAAATACTGATTTTTTTATTTAAATCCTGATTTTAATAATTGATTTCAATCAGTTGATTTTAATCATGACAACCCTACATTAATGTATTTATATATTACATGCTCTCTTCATATATATTATTTTTGAGAGTAGCAGCTACTATATTTTTATGTTTTTTTGTATATTTTTTGCCTTAATAATTCATTTCAGTTTCCAATTAATGCAGTAAAATTTCCATTGCAAATAAATAATGTATAACCTGCATGATTAAAAATTTTAACTAAAATAACGTTAAAATTTGTGGTAGATAATATCGTATGAAAGTATTATAAATAATCATTAAACGAACAATGTGAATTCTGGAAATGTTGCATTTACTAATAATTATTCTATTAATGACACTTATATCGTAATGAAAAATATGGAAACGAGTCTTTCCACTAACGAGTTGATTTAAATAAAGTATAATGCATGCATGAAGCTAACATGTATAAGAGTTCATGAACCTTGTGTTGATACCACCGCTATTATTATATACAATTATTTGAAAAGCGAACCAGGAAAGAGATGCATTTTATATAGAAATGTGGTGTTTGTTACTCGATATGCATATTTAAAATATCCACCTGTAATCACGATCAAAGTAAAATTTTACATAGCCGTCGATTTCTTGTAACTGAATATTTTAAAGTCTACACGTCCTTCATATGGTCGGTTAAATTATCGGTGATAAATTAATTCTGATATAGCATAAAAAGCATTCGACAATCTGAATAAAATTGTCAAATTATTATCATATATATATTTAGAATTATTTATATATTTACAGGAAAGAGTACCTAATAATCGAACAGTTTCTATAAAACATTAAAATAAACTATGATAATCTAAATCATAATCAGTGAGATTTTTCAAATAAAATGCGACGTTAGAATATTAGAACATCACTTCCATTATTAATAATAAAGAATTAAAAATGTTCAGCCATTTTTTTTAGATATTCGCTTTGTTGGGATCTTTCAAATTTTGGTAATTTTCCCCCTTTTTAATGAAGTAATTACCATAAAATTATTCTATTACAAATAAAAATTCCATACCTATATCTAAAATTACATTCTGCCATATTTCAGGTTTGCAATATGGCAAACCTGAAACATGATTAGTTCGCAAAAAAATCGGATCTTTTTCTGATTTAACTAATTGTTTCCTTGCCTTGCATTTCCTCCATGGTTCTGTATTTAATAAATAATCCTCGCCGTATTACAGGATTATAATATTTTCACTCGTGAACTATGCGAATTATTGCGAATCGAATAAATGCACCTGTTTTATATTTTGTCGCCGTTTTATTAATTTCCACATACGTATACATGTAATACAAACGAAACATCTGAAACGAAATCTGTACATCAATGGGAAGTGTAGTCGCTATTCAGGAATGCGTCTATAAAGCTCGGTTAATTTTCGTTGAACGTCGAAACCGAAAGGTAAATGAAAAACATGCATGAGCTTAAAAGGACCCGCAGCTGGCCGGAGGACCAGTTACGATTACACATGCGCGTAGATAGCCCAGAGTCCGGAATTCGTTGTTTCACGTGTATCTAGTGTTTGTTCTTGCGGCAGCTGCTGCAATAGCGTACGTTCCGGCAGGGCTTCGTATATGCGAAATAATACCTGAGTATCTAACAGTAAAGTTTGTGGATTGGCAAGTACCACCTGCCGTTACGGCGCTAAGAATCTCGTTCAATATTGTATCAACGACAAAGCTTATTTCGCTAACGACTTTAGGATAAAATCTACCAGCATATTCAACAGAGTTATTACGACAAACGTGGGACAAAAGAATAGACCGAGAATGTTGCTTCTTAACAGTCGCAGGGCGACACCTAATTTCCAGATTTGAGATTTCAAGTTATTGTCAGATTTTGTTCATTCCGATTTGTATGCTCGAGGTACGGTGAATATTAACTAAAAACGGAAACTGAAATTTTAGCGTCAGATACAACATGTGATTTTGTTTCCTTTCTCGTAGAACATCAAGTCTCATCTCCCCGATACAACGTGACTGCAATGTAACGTCTTCCACATCCACGCATCGATTCGAAACA
Organism: Ceratoteleas bidentatus; assembly: GCA_022817645.1. NCBI lineage: Eukaryota > Metazoa > Arthropoda > Insecta > Hymenoptera > Scelionidae > Ceratoteleas > Ceratoteleas bidentatus. The sequence continues at coordinate 8,306 of JABFPB010007905.1, read as the reverse complement.
TGTTATATTCGAAAACAGTTCACCGTACGCAAGCAAACATATGTATTGCAAACACGTAACAAATGCGATGCTGTCCTTGATTAAATAATCGCAGCGCGATGATTCGAATCTGTTTTTTGGCATAATTAGTTGATCTCGATTTAACAGTGATGATTGGATTTTCGTCTGACAACAAGAAAACAAAACAGGATTATGAAATCGGACTGCGCATATACTGAGGAAATCACTACTGTTTTTTTATCCATGAAAAAACATATTTTGGTAAAACACATTTTTTACACTTTTGTATTTTTCAATGTAAAAATACCAAAAATGTCTGAAAAAAGTCTGAAAGGTCCCATTTTTGACATCGTTAAATAAAGTCTGAAAAAGTCTGAAAACGTCTGATCTTCATCATTTGAATGGAAAATCATTTGAATGGTTTTTGAGTCTTTTCGCACTTGTTCAGACAATTTCAGTCTTTTTCAAACTTTTTTAGTAAATTTCAGACATTTTCATAACTTACTTATCTCGGGGCGACACATATCCGAATAAGTCTGAATATGAAAATATCTTAATAGGATTGAAACGGTGTCAAAACTGGGACCTTTCAGACTTTTTCAAACATTTTCAAACATTTTATTTCTACAAGGAACTCTTAGGATAACAATTACATAGATTCATTTATATGTTCAAATGTGTTTGAAAAAAAAAACAATTTTTTCATTGAAAATGTTAAATGAAACGTTCTTAATGATAAGTACAACAAAGTGTAATGGAAAGACCGTTTCCATTAGACAAACGGGGGTCATCATTGAGCTCACAAAACTCATCTTCTTTTCCTGTTTCGGCACGGAGAAAAATTACAATACGAAAATAGTTCTCAGACACCAGCAAAGGGCGCGTCTGGGAGGAGCAGCGATTCCGAACTGTTATTCAAAGCCTTTTTCTGGACGCAAAGTGCACGTTTAAATAAGTTTTCCCCAAAATCCTTGTTCGCAAAGACGTCTTCCGCACAGGACGAACGTGGTTACTTTGGGGCCGCAGCATTAACGTAAGACCTTTATGACGTCCAAACCAGACGGCGTTTTAATCATTAAAAGACCTGTCCTCGACACATTGTCTATTCTCACGAAACTAGAAAAGGACAATTGAAGCTACAATATTAATGACAGAAAAGCCGAGCTCGTGAAGCCAAAATAAAAAGTTCGAGATTGCGTTTGCAAGATTACCGGCGAATGTTTCGAAAAGTTACTGATGCCACTGGAAATTTAATGCTGAACCAATTCGGGCTTTTGAACAAAAACGTCCATTTGAACAAAATTCGGCCATTTTTCTGAAAGACTCGCTATCTTTGTTTTGTTCGGGAATACAATATTGGCGTTTCTTCGCGGTGACTCGAGCTAAATTCTAAACACTAAATGCTTAATGAAGTCGCAGCTTCGTAAGAGGATTATTATGTCGTGCATTGCGTGCGAGCCTCAGGGAAGAAGATGTCTGAATGGAGGATCTGATTGTCTACTTGAAAAATGTCTATACAAACTTTAAACTGATTTCATAACGTCATTGTATTAAAATATTTAGACAGAAAATCTGGTGCTGCGAAAATCGTCACCAAAATGTCTCATTGCATTCTATCTATATAATAAATTATTTGCATAACCTTTAAAATTCCTCTTTAGTAAAAAGAATTGTTTTACTTCAATCGAAATCGAAAGTTTGCTCGTAATAAGAGAAATATTTGAATTATTCAAGCCTTCAGGTTCAGGGAATGTAATTGAACTTTAAACAAACGATAAATTAATTTATTTTCATTTAAATACAGAATAATGTCATTTACCTTCATACTGCAAGTAAAATCTCGCAACCCCGAAAATGTCTCCCGAAATGAAAGTAAATGGATTGTGACATATAAATAATCAAATATTTACTAACACATATTTAGCATTATTAATTTCCGATGGCTGTACAACAAATTTAAATCATTGCATTGCAAAATATTTTCGCTCCCAATTGCCCGGAACAAATAAATGCAAATACATGCATTTAAGTGGTTTGCTACGTACGATCGTAATTTAACCTCGTTGAATCAAATTTATTGTGTTTATATCTAATTACGTGGAACATTTTAAATAATTCTATCAATAATATGCGTTACTTTCACACGAAGAGATGCGAAAACAATTTGATAAAATTTCGTTCCGATCGAAATGCCTTAACGAAATCTTTGTACCTAAAATTGAAATAAAAATATTCGTCATTAACTCAGTCTTCTAGTACGCAACAAAAATCATGTTTTTTAATACTGTTTTCAGTTTATACGAATATCACTGAAATGTAATGTAATTTTTCATCATAAAAATTGACGAATTGAGAAACCAAAGTAAGCGTCAATTGGAGGACGGATATGACATTATTTAATGCACGTGAGCACGAGTGACGGAACAACGAGAAAGACGAGGCTCGTGAAACGTGAAGGAGGGTGGTGCGGCAAAGAGATGCAAATGAGCTGATGCGAAGAGGTCGATGTGTGCCGGTGAAAGAGAAGGGCACAATCAGAGAGATCTGAAGAGAACCCTGTCTTACAATTTGAACGATTGTAATACGGTGGGGTGGTTAGGGCCACGAGACGGCGCGCAGATACTTTTTTTTTCAATTCGGCCGATTCAAACTGAATACGTGCCGGCGGAAAAACAGCTTTTTGTTTCGAAAAAAATTAAGAGCCCGGCTTTTACATAATCAAGATATCAATCTCTCATTGGATTTGGCAAGTGAAAGACGCTGAGAAGAATAGACCTTTCTATTGTTGCGCGATAAAAGGTTTCTGACATCGCGCCAGTCTTCCTATTCTCTTTAATAAATTCCCAGTAACGGAAATAAATGTTATTGAAATTGAGCTTGACGGCAGCACTCAGTCGATGAAATGAATGCCCCCTCCCCCGTCATTCAGGAACTTGCTCGCGCCAGTACTAATATTTTAGAAAGGAACCCTCTACGTTAAAAATTGATTGATACTTAATTATTAGTCAATGGAAGAGACAGTGGTTTGTTGTGATTTTTTAAATATATGAGAAATAAATGGTAATCGATTAGAATTTCTATTGATTTGTTGGTTAATCCGATTAAATAATGAAATAGTTATAATTAAATAACTGAATAAAATGTTACTTTAAGCTAGCAGCCTGCACAGTATCTTATTTCTATTATGATGCAGACATGTTTTGTTTCGTTTTAATGCAAACTAATTGAAAAGTTACGTCCACAGAAACTTCCTTGTCATCCTGGGTCTTATTTTCCTTCATTTCCTCATTGATAATGCAACGTCTTAATTATTAGTATTATAGTGACTAAACTGATCAAAAAAGTATTGTGACTAAAATACAAGAAAAATAATATAAATTCTAGATTTAATATAATTTTAATATTTATTAATAGCTATTTTCATGAATTAATTCAGTACAATAATATTGATTTCACAAAGTATAATCGTATTTTTTACTTTCAGTCAATCATAACTTCTCACAGTGTAGCGACCTGTAATGTATGCATATTAAGGTCATGCCGAAATCATGATAACCGATTTTACAGATTTCTCAAAATGCGGCCGAACGCTGTCGTTTACATTCATATAACGACCGGAGCGAGATTTTCTCACTTTTTTACATGTTTGTATCACACAATCAACTTACTTTGCAACTGACTGTTAGTAAACGATTACTAAGAAAAAAACTTGGGTTTCCGGCCTAAATTCTAAATGATGAACGAATGTTGACATTTTTGTATACGATTTCACTGCACCTTAAATGTTAAAATTAGTTCATCATTTTCGCAGAATTTAGGCCGGATACCCAGGTTTTATTTCAGCAATCGATTACTCATAGTTTGATTAACAACATACTAAATTTTGATCAATAAATTTTGATAATAAGTAACGTTTGCTGATTTTCTACCTCAAAGAAAAATATGTCTAGATGACAAAATTTCAAAAATTTCAATCGTCTTCGATAATCAAATTTTGCAGTTTTCCATTACTGAAAACCAACATTCACAAAATTTGATTATTTTCGAAAATGGTCGAATATTTTTCGAAAATTGTTGGAGGAGCATGATCTGGTTTTATGATGACACTTTCCATTTAAAAAATGAATAGTAAACAAACTTAAATGAAGTGTAAAATGGAAATTATATTGAAATCCGCTGATAGAATGTATATAAAAATATTTTTTTAAATAATTCGAATTTGTTTGTTAAAATAATATTTAACAAATGGATTTAACTATGTTCCACTGATGAAAAAAATATAAAAACTTTAATAAAAAAAAATCAAAGAATAAGTTGCCAAAAATTCGAAGCATTCGTCCCACTATGTTTGCTGTTTTTTTTATTAATTACTCTCGTAATTAATAATTAATTATATTATTTACTCTCGTAATTAAGAATTAATTTTATTAATTACTCTCGTAATTAATAAACACATGATTGTTACATTATTGCAAATATAGCGGGTTAAATTGTTTGCAACTTTCACAACTTTTTCTGTAACATTTTCTTTAACTTTAGCTCATACTAAGATCAACGTTTTATAGTTTGCACGTTGTTTAATCAGTAAAAAACAAAGAACTTTCATAGGATCATATATTCTCTGTCAACGTCAATCTTTTTTTTTCACGTTATCCAGCGAGTGGATTTTCTCGCATTTACGATATTCTTGCATGAAATTTGTTACTTCACCACATATACTTTGCATCACATTCTCATTATGAAGGAGAATGTGAATCCTTGAACAAACATAATCTTTAAAAACAGAATTCTCCCTAATAGAATTATTATTATGATTTACAATACAATAATTATTAATATTTTGTTATTAACAATAACACTTACTCCGTTGCAGCAGAACCTAAACCTTATCTTAACTCTAACCAAATCGAACACGACTAAACCCAATTTATGCGAAGTACACAAAAGTGATCAGAAAAGAAGCCGTTAAATCTCTCGCCAGAGCAAATTTCAAGGGACAACAAATCATTCACGGAATCCCACTTTACAGCGAAAATAATGCACGTCAAAGTTGGAGACGATCTTCGTCCCTGAATGCGCTGGCTAATTTGGGACGATTCTAGACAACTATCTCCAGTGCAGATTCATTGGCATTGCAGATGACAAATCGAGAATGGCATACAGCGAAGTGCAAGATCACAGTAAACATAGGTTGCGGCGTGCCATTAGCCGGTTAGAGAGGGATTCCGTGTTGCTCCATTCTAATCAAGCGTTGGCGGCGACGTCGACAGCGCCGCGCCAATCAATTTCACGTTTCAAAATGCCCTTCCCGCAGCTCCCCCCCCCCTCGCGCCCCTCTTCCGCCGTCGCCGAATTTCCATCCGTCCTTGCAGCTTCCTTCCTTCGGTCCGGTGCTATTTTATCTCCCGAGGATTAGTTAATGGTTCGTCCGCTGTTTTATCCGACAGATTTACATCACGTTGCGTTATAGACAGGCAAGATTAACGCCCGTAAAATTCGCCGAGCGCAGTCGTTCAATTTTACTTTCGATATAGTCCTTTTTCCGTCCATCCGCGTGGCGCTGCAAAATCGCTTTCAAATGGACAGTCGGAGACTTTTTTGCGCATTAACATGCACGCGATACGAGCGCCAATTTAAATGTTATTAGGCGTGGCAAAAAGTTGCGCCCTTTTGCAATACGCTTTTCTGAAATCCAATTCAACTTTACGTTGGTCTTAGCTCCCTTGCGCAATCTCCACTTTATAATATAAAATCAATTTGCGAGAACAAAGAGATTCGTCGAATACACCGCCGGGCTTGATAGCCAATATTTATCTAAAATCTTAACTCAAGTGTTGTCGAGAAGATAGCGCTAATTTATAGTCAAAATTAAATGAAATATTTGCATTCGCCTCAATTCAGCTATTACTGTTAAAACGACGTGCATTATTCAAACTGAGCCACGCATTCTGATCAAATAATTTGGGTGAAGCAGTTTACAGCAAGCGCCGCGTCACGTATAATGAGAACAGAAATACTTTGCGGTAAACAGAGTATGTTCTGTTATCGCATGAATAAAAGTGTGATATCTGGCACAACGCAAACTGCTCAATCGAAGACGTATAAATCTGTGTGAAAATAACAAACATACTCAAAAGTGATATCAGTCGAAATCACTTTAATTTAAATTAAAAAATTGTTTTCAGACAAGAAAAATCAGTTTTTGCGATTTTTGCATTCAAAGTTTGACAATCTTTATTTCCCAAATATTAAACATACAATAAATTTTATAACTTATACAATTTTTTATTTAATTGTAACTTAAACGCATGGAACTAACGTATAGTAAAGAACGCAAAGTATCCAAAACTACAATACTAAAAGTTTTTAGTATTTTCCGATTTTACATAAATCTTTGGTTCCACCTATTTTTTGAAAATGTAAAGTATGATTCAAATAAAAATATTTTTTACATAAAATTGAAACAGGTTTTATAACTGTGGATTCTTTATTAGCGCGTCTCGTTTCATGCTGAAAAATGCCCGCGCTATTTAACGTTTAAGCTTTTCCGTGGCGCAAATTATGATATCAAGCGTTCGCGTTCTCGTCAATTTTTTGCACGGGTCCACAAACGGGGTTTAAAAGGAGGACCGCGCATCTCCCGTATGTTTTATTTTCCATCAAGCCGAGCGATAGTATTCGCTTGCAACGACTTCCTCCGCTATCCATTAATTCTTTTTCAGCTTGGGGCATTAAAGCATAATCACGTAAGCACGTATATTCTCGCTTCAGTGGTACGACTATGAGTCGCGGTAACGGGCCGCCATAGTCCGACGAAAACGACGGCCGACGCAAGTTTCATTAGCATCCACGGTCCGATTCGCCGGCAAAATTTCCCCCGCCATCCCTTCCTTTCACGTTCCTTTTTTCCGTCGGCAAAAAGACTGAACTGTTTCTCAATATTAAGTTCATCAAGAAATCGTTAGTATCCGACAAAAACTTCATTAATTAACCGCACGTGAAAAGCGCCATTGGCGCGGTGCATCCGGGCGCCAATATTAATCAGCTTTTAGAGCCGCAATAATAAATCACGTTAATGACCGGACGCAACACGTTTTCGACAATTGATTTGATTTTTATTGTCCCGTATTTGACGACGCGCTTCAAAGTAATAAATTGATCAAACGCAAACAACGCAAGTTGACTCGCATTAAGGGGAAGTAGCATTAAATTTACATGAGACTCGGCAGACAAAAATGAAATGTGTGGGCGAGGGTGTGCGAAAGTTCCGTCGAGGAGAATTTAAAACCGAGTGTACTTAAAGGGAGCGCTTCGCCGAGGACGCCCGGACGTGCACGATTTGTTTGATAGTTTTCGCGGCGAAACGAATCTCCGGGATTTTCGATAGTCAGCTAGTCAATCTGATTGGATTATGTAACCATAATCCCCGTAGATCCTTCTGCTCTTGTCCTATGTCAGTAAGACGAAAACAGTAGTTTGGTTAGGTGACGATGTTTGGCTTTAAGACGCAAGCTAAGTTACAGTTTAGGGTCTCATTGACATCATCACGGTACCGAGAAAATGATAATTTACACGACGAAAATGAGTGTCTCTTTCAGGGATACTTTCTTAAAAGATGTTTTCATGAAAAACGTGCCAGAGGAATGTCGAGACATCTTAAGTAAAACTGTCTTTGAATATTACGCGAAAACACAATTCACACCTAAAGGCAGACAATTGCGAAGGACATGTTTCAATGTTAACTTTGAGTGCAACACTTTTGACATCCAAATGTGAACTAATACGTATTGCTTCGATAATTAAGCAAATGATTGTGATAAAGCGAAATGCCTTTAATTTATGAGTTTTTGTACCCCAGATGTACCCCAATGGTACCCAACTTTCATGCTTGAATTTTGGAAGCATTTAATTTTGTTAATATCTCTTATGTGAGATCGAAATAATTTCTTCCAACCATTTTCCCGTGTTTATTTATTATTCTATTATGTATTATTCTTGTTTATCCGTTTTTTACGGGGTGACATTAATCACCCTATATTGTAAATATACTTTTAAGTATCATTATTATATTTTATAGTATGCACAGTAGAAAATACATAAAGTCCCGCTCTGAAGAGTCCACACAACAACATATATCAGTGGTCATATATACACTCCAATACATTCCATAGTCCCCGACCAACAACTTCATTTCAAACCTCCAGTCCATGTACGGAAAAAAAATTTGACCAAACGTCTGAAACAAATGAACGTTTACTTGAATCAGGTAAAAGTTTGACTGAATCAGCTAAACTATAGAGTTGAAC
>JABFPB010007904.1:0-10584 GCA_022817645.1 Ceratoteleas bidentatus | reverse complement strand
TCGTTTTAGATAGGTACAATTTGTTATAAAGTTAAATTAGAATTACAGAGTATGGCAATTGGGGGCTACAATGCATGGCATTTACCAAACAGTTGAGCAATTTTCTTTATCTAGAAAGTGAAATTAACTTATTCGTCGAACTATTTACACCCTCTTACTGTGCTTATCCATCCTCTGCTATACAGTTGGGTAAATTTTACCCGATATTTGACAATCTTTAGCAGGATATTTTTCTGCGAGTGCATTGTCCCGCTCAACAATCCGATAATGAATCTCGTTCGATCGGTCTGATCAGATCGAAGACGACGCTCTTTGCTCAAAAATGCACTTTGACGAATCGACGGAGGTAATGAAGTTCCAATGTCCCCCGTCGTTAAATGTTTCGAATGACTCGCAGCGGCGAAATAAATCAGCTATTCGACGAGTAAGTCATAGCCGCGGTTGTTTAGGAATTTATGGTTACCGGCTCGGCATTTCATTAAAATGAAGCACTCAGGCGAGTTTCCACGCTTTCTAATGTAGCTGCGAAATTCGACAAAAGCGAATCCCGTGACATTATTTTATTGGCATTCTGTAAACTGCGAGACACTGTAATGAGACCTATAAAACGTTGTTTGTACGTGTGCGGATTCACGAATATGAGTAGACACGTATATACATATATATAAATATATATTTACTGATATCTATGTGTCTATACATGTAGCTTTGTCTGGTTGCAGTCGGCACTTTGGATGTGCATTGTATGCGCTTGAATTCGCGTGTGCATAGAAAACTGATAGTCCGCCTCGAGCGACAGTGCAATATTGAAAGGTTGATACATGCTCTGTTTCCAAACGTCGCGTCCTAAGTATTTTTCCAATCGCCAACAAATCGCTATTACACTGCCTCCTGACACGTTAGCCATCGGGCACTCATACTCCAATGTTAAATTCACACCCAACACCTTAGAATGTATCGCTGCGCGTATCGATATTGATTCGATTTTTGGCTATCGTACCAATCTTTCGAAACTTGATTTAAAACTGAGGAAGGCTCGCAGTTTTAACATTATTACTCAATTATTTCTTTATTTGTGTATGCATTTTTACCTATTTGGGTAAATTTTAATTTCGGGGCAATGCAATAAAATTACAAAATCAGAACAGCAACTTGAGTTTGTGAAAATTTAATATTTTCGGACGCGTTATTTCGATAGATTTGAATTCCTATTACGCAATATGAATTATTCTCTTTAGTTTAGGACAAGAATGGCCGAGGCAAAGGAAATTACACTTGAAGGCGGTAAAATACGGTATGCTCGTTGCGCATCTTAAATTTATACTTTTACATTTAACTGAAGTAATTTGAACAAACTCGGGCTTGTGTTTTCAAATTATTCACCCTGCTTGTTTTCTTGCTTCTCGTCGTTTTTCGGTATCATGCCTTGTTAAAAACAAAAAAAAATTATTTTCGTAATATATAGTTTTAATAAGTTTGACTGAGAAACATTCTGCCTCATTAATTTAAATCGACAAAGCTATACCGTATGTTACAATGAAAAAAAAAAATTATACATCCAGTAATCATGATTACCAAAAGTCTGTTAAAAAGCCCGACACAACACATTTCTCGATACATATACTATCTTTTCACGTTGATTGGAAAATATTATACACTGGATAAACGAAATGTCAGAATGTTATAAAAAACAATAAAAATCGGTAATAAGTTTAGCGCAACAATAACTGTGTCCAGCGTACTGTGGTATTGATCGACAATGTAAAATGTTGTCAATTTTAATTAAAAAATGTCGATACATGTCAATTACGCCAAAAATAAGCAATTACGTTGATTTTCAAAATGTTTCAATCTGTCGTCAAAAACTGACCTTATCTCTTTTATGAAGTATTTTAAATTCACATCAGACTCATTTAGCGAGCAGAATACTAATTGCTATTTTTCGCATTTACGTAAATAATAATTCCGATATTACATATCAGCGTTTCCGCAATCGATGGAAAATGTACTAAAATTAATGAAACATTTTAACAAAACCGTCCATTGTATTGGATTCCTAAATTTACATATATTCCGGCGCATTCATTATTTAATGCAACGCTTTTTAGCAATTATAGATCAGCGAACATTGTCCAAAGTCAACCTGTCGTTCGGCACATTGATAGTTATGATAGCTTTTTGGTACCTGCAAAACAAGTTCAGTTGTTTCGAAAAGAATCGCATTCATTTCTGTTATGCCGACATGGTGGAAACTATGTTATTTCAAAATTATGTATCAATTAGCATCCCACTTTTTTTGTAATTTCTTTTTTTGTATTTAGTAAATATAAAGATAACTGAAATGTCTCTAAATAAACATATTTATTCGGGACAAATAAATTATTTTTCTGAGTGTTTAATTCGCGATTCAGTAAACGCGATTGCACATTTACTAAATGTTTTCTAAGATAATTATAATAATAACAATTCACGCCATTACGCCATTCCAAAATCTAGACGGGCGTTATTTGTCAATGCCAAAGTTATGCAGAAATACATAATTGTGTTTCACAATTATGTGAAATATAAAATAAATAAATAAATATAAGAAAAATAAATATTATACAATAATATTTATCTGCCATTAAAATCAATTTTTATAGTTTGTAATCTTCGATTTATGAGACGTAGCAATTACAGAAAATGTGGGTCACAAATTGGTAGATAATTCAGCAATCACCCATTTCAAGAAATGTACGAAAAGTCAGATGATCATTCGACAAGCATGCTTTTAACCCAGCAGTGTACGTGATATAATTTCGTTGATCCAATGTTACTATATCGCTTCAATTCAGCATTAAACCTGTCGGAATTCGCGCTCGGACCTAATCTCTCGATGTGGGTTTTCGGCGAGTTTTCGGACCAACATGATTTATTTTTAACATCGCGCCTTAAAGCTTATACATTTCTATGTGCCGTTCGGTGGAATTCCGAGCCGATTAATTACTTTGACCGCGCATGTCAAATGCCAAAGAATTTGGATTCGGTCAAAGGGTTCTGCGTTTGCGCATACTTAATAATTTATATTCATCATTTCACGACGATTTCGCGTATTTGTATCGAAAACACGTAACTAATCAGCGGCAAGTGAATTTCGCGGACAAAGCGCAAACTTACGCATTCTTAACTCCAAGCGTAACATAATTAGAGCGGACGATGGCGCGCAGTGCGAGCTTCGTGCGCGGAATTTTAGCGTCCAACCCACACACGCCATTTGTCACCAACACGGCGCACCGCAGCGGAATCAAATTCAGCAGTAATACTTATCATAGTCCGCAAAATTCTACAGTGGATAAACTCAGTTCAGCGACTTGCATGTTGTTTGCGCAATGGGCATTAAGTTTGTGCAATCCGTACTGAGTTTGAAATTGTTTTAATGTATTGGCTGATTCGACAAAAATTGTTGACGAAAATAGTTTGACGGGAATGAAAATGCGAACGAGAAGACGGGGAAGTTGGAATGATGAATACATTTGCAAAGCAGTTAATCGAATAATTCGAGTTAGGTTTTCGATGCCAGTTATTGATTGGGAGCTTGTTAACAGTTTGGTAATAACGAAATTGTCAAACATTGAACTACATCGCGTGTTAAATAATGTTAAGACTCGAGACAGGATCAATCAAGAAGTAAATCCTTCTATCATATGTCGACATAATGATACGTCTATATGACATATAATGGATGTGAAACGAGGCGATGTTGCAATGTCGGTTACGGTTCAGGGAACTACGAACGTGAGCAAAAATGCACAATTTTTAGTAGAAGAGAGAAAATCTGTTCGACCAATGGAGAATTTTAGTTAACGGGACATATAAAACACTACAACACATTATAAATGGTATATTTTAGAATGTGTATAAAAATGTACCGTGATATAACATCATGTTCTTAAAAATGTAATATTTGTATAATTGAAATGATACATTCATTTTTTTACAAGTACCGTCAGACGACGATTTTCTCAGGTTTTTTAGTGATCCATATAAATTCCGAAGTTATTATCGTAAACTATTTTTTTCGAAAATATTTTTTCCCCGCAAACGTGTTCGGTATTTTGTTATTAAATCACGCGAAACAGTAGAATGAAAACGTATTTCGTTCGAACATTGTATTGCAATAAAATAACAATTTACTAGTTATGAACTTAATAAGAATTCTATTTCGCAACCGAATAATTTTGGCCACTTTGCGTATTTATCGGGTAATGTGAAATCAGCCGAATGAAATTGCGAAGTCATGACAATTTCTCCGGAAAAAATATTTGAGATTCATTCGATAAGTAACGACGGCAATGAGAGTAAAAAACCTCGTCGAGCTGCGAATGCCGAATTCCCGAACCAGTTTCTACCAGCGCCATCCGCCCTTGCAATATCATCTCCATAATTCTAGTTTTAATATCAGTTTAACATAAGTCACCGTAATTTGATTAAGCGTGTCGCACGTTAATTTTATTATTTACCGAATTGCCCTTACCGATATCGATCTCTAATAACCCCACGACATAATTGACCGAGCAAAATTATTAATGTTTACGAACGTCCGCGACCCTATCTGTTTTGTGGTCGCAAATCATTAGAATTGTTAACCCACGATTACGAAGTTTATCAATTATTTGTCAAGCATAAATATCAACAAACTACCGTAACAGTTATTCCCTTCTAATGTTGTTCTCCGAGATTCAAAAAATTGCCAGTAATTCCCGTTACACCAAGATGGCGGCTGTTTGTTTTCAACTACTGCGAAATTTGATTGTTTAGTCGAATTGATCGAGTCTAATCACCGGCAACTCGTATCGAAAAAATTTAATTGGCTTCATCTCGCGGACGGAAATTTGTATGGACGCCAGTGATTGTTTTGCCAAGGTGATACAACATATTCTGCCTCCAGGCCAGCTTGGAATTGAAGTAACGTAAGCAGAACGCGGTGTAACATAATTGCAACAATAATTGCACCTGTCGTTTAATTAATCCCGCGATCTTTTGCCAGGTGTAACGCAATTTGCAGCTCCGTGTATTTAGCGACGAGAGGATCGCGAATTTAATAACCCTGTAACTCCGTTTGGGTTTCTTTGCAAGTCTAACAGTGCGTATTACAAGGAGCGCGTCGAGTCTAATTCTCGCGATTCAATTTATTTTATTTATGTAACCCGGTAATCACGGCTGTGTTGACTCGTACTGTATAACGGGGATTATGCAACTAAGCCGGCAGACATACGTTTCATACTTTCCGCGAATATACTGTGATCAATATTCATGCACACCTTAAATCCAGTTCAAATATTGACATTTAATATGTGCTAGGCTGCAATTACTTTTTCGTCCTGCTCAAATACAAGTCGGAAATAATGTCTTCGATGGCTTTTGCAATAGAAAACAATTTTTTGCGCCGTGAATGAGCTCGCGGAGAAAATAGTCGCCGGATTTTCTGCGAGTTTATTTCGCGATTTTGGCATTTTCATTAAGCTGATCATTTTCGCCGCCACTGCCCCACTCGTAATAAAATTGTTCGCATAAATGCCCTTTTCGATGGGAGTGGGAACGGTTTTGTTTTATTTTCCTTTTAATCGAGTAATATTGGAAACCACCGCCGAATCCGGGAACGATTTCAATCGGTTTCGAGATTTTTTGTCGTCGTCCGGATTCTTTACCCTTCAATTTCTGTTTTATGAAATTGCCAATCGTTGATGAAACGTAGATCACGATTTCGCGACATAGATATGGAATTCTTACTTTCCGAATTAAATGTTACACACGCAATTTCGATTTTAGTAGAAAAGGGAGCTCCATTTTAACAACTTCAGTTTTTGCGAGTCGCGCATTTATGAAATGAAATGACTGAAAGGAGCGAAGTTGAAATATGAATTTTCAACATTTTGCGTAATTGAATGTTGCCGGCTTTTCAGTAAATTAGTTTTATTTAGTTCGCTCACGACTTGCCCAGCTGAGCGATACTGCTACAGAGTATGGCACTTCTTGATCCAACTTAAGTGACGGCCATTTGCGCGAAAAAGTCTATGAGAATCCACATAAGTGTTGTGGGTAGAAAACGGTGTTATTTTAGGAATGCGAGGAAATGGATGGTGGACCCATTCAATGCCGAATATCAATTTATTTTCATAAAACAAAACAGAACACGAAACTTTAGACAACTTTAGACAAATTTACGTATATTTTTAATCGTATTCTGTTCCACCAACATTTTTCAAATTCACAACATGCTACATTTAACTTTAAATTTAAATGCCAGTAACTTTATTACGGTGAATCTTAATCCAAAGCATATTATTTGTTATTTGTTGAAGACGCCACAAAATTACGTCAAAAGTTTTCATTGATTGGATAACAGTTGCAAAGCACATATAAATGAACGTAACCTGGTACGAGTGGTTGTTGTACAAATAAAACTTGAATAGCCATACATTAAAAGCATTCGTTCGTGAAAGTTTTGGTGCAGCCCTCTCGTGATTTCAACAGGCTTTATAACGTCCTTTTGTAACAAATTAAAACAATTTAATGATTACATTTCGTCTGTCGTAATTCAGATACACTCTAACTCTTCTTTAATTAACGATTTCCACTGTTGTAAACGATTTTATGTATTTTTAAAGAAACATAATTCTGATAATGTTCGACAGATATAGGTGATGAGGTATCTCATTTTTCGAGCAAAAATGAAAATTGTTATGTATTCACTGTAACAACTGGTGTTTAACTGACGTTTTAAAGATCGAAATGTTTAGAATTTAAACGTTTAATGTGTAGGTTATGTTGCATTTTAGCGGAAATAACGTAAATGCTTGACATTTAATATATATAATATTTGTTCTCTATAAAATTCTCTTCAAAATGAAATAAATTAGAAGTCAACTGGATGAAAGTTGCGGTATCCGGAACATTTTAAAGTTACAAATGATGAAAATATAACCATCTGAGATATTTCAACTTAAAGTTTAATTTGTATATTTTCACGTTTCCCATTCACCTAAAGAAAATTAAATGTAGCTTTTAGCGACGTAGTCAGTAAAACATTCAGTCCCTAGGGTAAAAAGTCTTTCCAATTCTTCAAATAAATATTTTATCATTTCTTAGCTGCGTACTAATTCGATGCGTTCATGCTCCGAGTTTTTCATTAAAAACTGGTAAATTTGAACAAGTTCCTTTCGCATTTTCAGAAAATGAGCTTCATTACATGAAAGAGGATACCTTAGAGTATCATGCGATACGATATCTTTTTTCAGTTTTGGTCAAAATTCATCATTTTTGGCTTGGCAGTCCCTTTAACCAAACTAATACAATCGAGTATGATATCAGATTACAAGAAATGTAAACTCACCTTAAACTGAGAGACTTTTAAATGAATTACCTCGTATCGATGTGAAAAACGGGGAGCACACCTCAGATACTTTGTTATTCCTTGAATACACTCTAAGAAATTTGTGTGACCTATTTGATGATTACATTTGATGATTACATTTCTGTGCAGATTTATAACTGTGAGAATATGATTTAGTTTTTGAGAAATCAATCACGTTATTACAATGGAAAATATGTTTTGGAGCAAACAAATTTTCATTTCAATGTCTGTTTTAATGTTAAATAGTTTGTTTAAATTAGAAATACACGCTGAAAAATTACAGTTCCCCAGCAGCCTTTTAAACTAACCTGCATTATCTACAGATGCTGTTACAGACTTCAGGCGTGAACCTTAATTCAGTTTTAAGTCTACAGAATATTGAATGAACTCCAAACATCAAAATACGTATACTTTTTAAAACACCGAATAATACGATAGAATCATTATGTTCAATCCATTTCACAGAGATTTAAATTTGACGAAGTTATAAAATATTACTAATAAGTGTCATTTTATTAACGTTTATTGTATGTTTATGTAAATTATTCTATGTTATTGTAAAAATCAAACAAAAATTTTTATTGTTGTGTTATTTATCGTTAAATAAGTTGTTTTAAACATATGCGATCAATTGTTAGAAAATGTATATCTGTTATGTGTACAGAAAAGCACTTTTCAAAACTTTTTGTGCTTCAACTTATTATTATAATTTCATAATCAAGTTTGTCTATGTTGGTCTATCCATTCATTCCTTTTTAACATAACAGGGATGTAGAAAAATAAATAAACACACAATACCATTTCCACAAATTCAATATTACTGATTCATTCAGAACAAGGTATGCAATAATGACTTTCAATTCGGTAATTTGCGTTCTTAATTATTTCCAAATTCCGTACTCTTTTCCTAAAAACGTTTTCTTCGAAAAAAATGTTTTCAAAAATGTCTTTTTCCAAAATATCACCAACTCTGTTTTTGCTTCCTACAAATTTGCTCTCTCGCGCCCACCGAAACAGCTCGAAATTCGCCGAAAGTAGCCGAAACAAACGGATAATTGAATGCCTAGTAAGCCCAATTAACCGCTAAAAGCGGCGCTCCGTTCTAATGACGCGTCAAGCGGGCCGTATAATCCGATCGCGCGGATTCATAATTCAATTTCATAAATGGTGACACGCGGAAGCGAAGCCGCGTTCGAGCCAAAAATAATAAATCACGCGGCAAGAGTCGTCTCGGCGTTGTACCGCTCCATCTTCGTCTGCGCGGTGCCCGCCCTTGTGTCAGGAGTCAATTCGCGAATTGCGCCAGCCGCAGCAGGGCCGGCTGCGCCGACCCCGTATAATTGAATTAAAACTATTTGTCTCGCGTAAAACTTGCCCGAAACTCGATTTATCGCCAACAGCAGCCGTCAGAATCGTCTTTACCTAGACCTAGACTCGGCTAACGACCAGTTCGTTTCGCTGCGGGATTAACGCCCGGGGAGTTGCGGCTCGACAGCGTCGGTCCAAATGTTAATTCCGAACTCGATCGGTAATTTTAATTCAGCAGTCGAAACCGGCGCAACAATGCGTCGGGGAAAACGCTTCGCCGAGCACAGCTATATCTTCCCTCGAAAACGCGACTTCGGAGTCTGGGATGTTTCATTTCGGGCGAACGCTCGAGGAAGCTCCGGAATGCCACGCGTTTCTTTTCAAAGTGGCGCAAGAATAGGGCTGAAGAATGCCCGATGAAGAGAACTTTTCATTCGTCGTCGCTTGATCAATATGAGATCGTTTGGACATTTCTTATCCCGCCGGGTTGATCAGAAATTTCGAACGGCGCCGGTGTATTCAGTTGCGCGCGCATTATGTGTTGCTATTTTGATAAAGGACTGCCGCAAATCGAACCCAAATACATGGAGTCGCGCACGAGTCATCGAGCCAATAAATTCTTGTGAAAAGAACGCCGAGCAGTTGCTCGCACGTGGCCCGTTCGACGGCGATGTTTTGCGCGCAAGCTATGTGCAATGTATATTAGTTTCGCTGATTTACTTTGCGCCGGCTTGGATAACAATTTTTCGTCGAGTTTTTAATTCGGATTTTGATTCGACTGTACGAACTTTGGACATTTTTTGACACCATAGAGAAAAGTGTCTGGGCATATGATTTTATCTAAAGTTAGAAATTACATTATAGTTTGAAGAAACGGTAAAGGAAAGAAGTACGGTCAAAATGAGCATAGTGTATTGTAGGTTACATTGGGGTTAGTAAGAAAAGAGTTCGTATTATAAATACGTATTTTATATTACGGTCCACTATTCTTGTTCTCGTTCTCGTTCAGGTGGCAGTTTTAACTCTAGTGTTGTGGATAGGTGGGAGTAATTTTTACCATACAATTTAGGAGAATTAGTCTTGAAAGATGTGACAATAAGTATCTTTGAAGAGAAGGTCCTAATGGTATCTGGTAGATATTTTCAACTGGATGTTGCATACGGTAATTTTTCATAATTCTTTTCTTTTTCTTTTTCTTTCTAATGCACGTCCAATTATTAACGGTGTGAAAAATGGTTCGGAGTTAAAATTGAGAGTTTAATTAGCAACAGAGCGCATGCGCATTTGACAATATGATTCCGCGCGGTGTGAATTTTCACTAGGTTACTCTTACACTCACATCGTGGCCTCAAACTCCTTGAAATTTTTTACTGTGAACAGATAGTGCTGTTGAAATTCTGGGAAACATTTCGACTTGATAGAGTAACTGACAAGTTTAATGAATTTACTGTCCATTTCTATCATTAATTGTCAAGTTTAAGTTATACAGTGACTGTCTGATACACTTTCCACTTAACCAACGAATATTGACTGCACGAAGCATAAGGTGCGTGAGTCGCTCGCTGCTCTGGCGCATCAGTTGCACCAAATATGTTTCCGAGTGTCTATTCGCAAAATGAGATGAATACAACAAAATATCGTCCTGTATTAAACTATTATTACACTGAAAAAAATATCCCGGCTCAGGCAAAAATACTGATATGTTGACATCAGTATTCTTGTGCGAAGTTGTCAGATTGTCAGACTGTTAAAATTACAGTCAAGACTGTTAAAATTGCAGTCAAAACGGTTAAGGTGATGTCGAAGGGACTGAGCAACTCTGAATCGGCCATTTCACACCAAACGTGATATTTTTACAATAACTCATAAACTAAATAATAGTT
>JABFPB010007903.1:0-10582 GCA_022817645.1 Ceratoteleas bidentatus | reverse complement strand
AAACCGATTTTCTGAATCGAAATCGTTGCGAAAACTTTAAACGCGTTTTTCTCGAAACCAGTTTTTTGTTTGCCGCATGCACGATTTCGGTCTAACGAATCAACCGATTCGAATGGGATTTAAACGACTAAAAACCTGATAAAATGTATCGGATCTTAAGCTAAACACCGAAGCAAATAAGTCTTTTTAACTATTTTTAATTTTTAAACACAGAAAAATAGGGTTAAAATGAGACTTTTTTTTCAAATGGCCGCCATTTTGTTAGATTTCGACCAATTTCATTGACAATAGTTCATTTCCCAGAGAATTTAGTCTAGTTTAAAACCCCCTTACTCGATTTTGTTTCAGATGATTACAAGAAGCCCAGGAGTGTTTACGGTGAAGCACTTTGCGGCGAAAACATTTAACTTAATCGTCCGTGGCAGCTTTGTGAATAATTATTTGGAAATAAAAAAATAGTTTTTACAGAGAAAAAAAATTTTTTTTCGGAACATCCAAACCGCATGCTTCTACAAGTTTTATTTTTCCCGCAACAAAATTCCTAAGTTTACCCATTTTTCGACTCTCCAAATGAGAATGCCCCCTTAACATGCTAACTATGAATTAAATTGTATGAAACTGCATTATTTTTCCTAATAGCCTAACTAGACTCACAATACTTGTAGCCGGCTCAATCCGGTAAATGCATCATGCGGAATCATCCGTAGGTTGTTGTTCGACAGTAATAGGTCGTGTAATGCTCTCAAAGTACGAAAGGGCTGTCCCGCCAGACTGTTAATCTGATTGATCGCCAGGTCTCTGAAACCAACGTTTCCCTCTCAATCCAGTCTTCTACTCCTAACTTCCCCATCCCACGTCTTCCCCCATACTTACAGCACCCGGAGGTCGTGGCAGTTTCTCAAGTTCGGCACGCCTGTCAACTGGTTGGACTTCAAGTCTCTGCAAACAGAAAACAGACGTCATTTGTCACGTGCCGATATACCCCGAGCGATAAATCTCCGCGCAGCAAAGTTACTTACAAACTTTTGAGCTTCGGACACTTGTAGCAAAGGTCATCAGGAACATGCTTTAGGTGGGCGCGGTCCAAGCGCAAAACCTCCAACGACTCGGTGCCGTTGAAAATAGGAAAGTCTTCAAGTTCTCGGACATTGGAGAGTATTCTGCAAAAGATTCCAGCCAAGTTAAAGAAAGTAAAAAATGATTAACCAACTGATGGGAATTATGCTTACAATTTTCGTAACTTGGGAACATTATGGAAGACAGTATGGTGTATGTGCCTTATGGGATTCCCCCTCAAATCCAGCGACAAGAGGTTGGTCAGGTTCTGTAGGACATCAGCCTCGAGGTTTCTTATCCTGTTGTTTCCCAAAGACCTGTTGAAGGGCAGAGTCACATTATCGCTGATAAGATCACTGCTATTGCAGCTCCGAAACTGGATTCAGATTCTTATCGAATGCAGAACAGAGACTCCTTTACGTTAATTTGTTATTAGATTAAAGTTTCTGTAGGATAATCTATATGTCTCTGGGTTTGTATATTCCGGGAAATTGAAATATACTCACAAGTCTTCGATGCTACTTATTTTAGTGACTGCTTTCGGGATCGTGGACAGCCCATTATCGTCGAGTTCTCTGCAATATAGTATTTCGATCATTATTCCGCCGATGAGTTTTCGAGCGTTATAACGACGGATTTAAAGAGGTTCGAGTGAAATGAATCGGGCGTTTGAGCCAATGAATTGGCTAATAAAGGTGGTCGTATCGACGACGTTTATTAGGGGGATAATTTCGGACATTGAGGATGTTTGACGAGGTGACGAAGAGGATATTTCGGTTATCTGGATCGAACGATGGAGTTATTTTACAGTTTCTTTTTGAACATAGATCTTTCATGGAGTAACTACCTCTTAACCTGTTCATCGAATTAAATAAATAACAAAATATGTAGAATTGAAAACTATATCAAACGGAAATCTAAAGTTTGCATCAAAACAAAACATTGCATCAAAATAAAAGCAAAATATTACATCGAAATAAAAACAAAATATTGAATCTAAACACAAACAAACGATTGCATCAAAAAAAACAAAATACTTTATCAAAACATTGCATCATAACAAAACAAAACAATTGCAACAAAATAAAAACAAAACATTGCATCATAACAAACCAAAACATTGCATCAAACAAAAACAAAAGCATTGCACATAAACACAGACGTTTAAATTAGCCATTGAACATGCAACGGAGCATTGCTCGAACATATCTGAATAAACTTAAACGCAAAAGATACACAAATACATACGTACAGTACTCTGAGTCTCGTGAGATTTTGAAACGCGTTGACATCAATGATGTTCAACCGATTGCGTCGAAGTAACCTGCAAAAGCAGACCGATAAGGAAGCCCGATCGTGTCCCATCCATACCCAAGTGTCATTGCCATTTTCGTCGTCCATCACGACCACATGTTTAAACATTTTGCAACGCCCGTTTGTGTCGTTGCCGGCAATCGTGTTCGCGACAAATTTATCCGCAATCAAACCTCAATTAGCTCGTTTCGCCGCAGCCTTTCGCGGTTTGCATACAATTCGTTCGCGAATTTCGCGCCTTCAGCGAAACAGATGTCGCCGATAATGACAGTGACACCTTTCGATCGCCGTCACGGCCGTAATTACTCACAAGACTTCGAGATTGGAGAATGTCTGGAAGGCATACTCCCCGATATTCGTTATGTTGTTGCTCGTTAAGTCTCTGCAACAGAGGCAAATGGACGGGACATTATTTTTATTTGCACCTTATTGATGAGAGGAGTTTCTCTTAATAGGTAATTGATTGGAATGGCTTTTTCTTAAGGAAAAAGCCATTCCAATCAATTTTCAAAGTTTCTTTCTTAAGGAAAAAATAGTGGTTTTGAAGGTGAACGGAAAAATTGGCAGTTAGAACACTTCTAGTTAACGTTGATTTTGCGTGATATTTAAGTTGAAAATTGTTCAGTAACGGTATTGCATACATTGGAAATTATTTTGAAGGTAAGAGGTTACATTCGAAATTAGGAGACTTTTAGTTTTCCTTAGTAATACATGGGATTTCTATTGGAAATAGAAATATTGATGAGTGAAAGATGATTTCATGTAAAAAGTTGAAAATGGTATTTACGAAATCGATATCTAAAATGTTCCTAATTTGATCCAATTGGCAATTATTTCATATATTTAAGGAACCTCCTTAAAACCGTAGGGGAATCCCGATCTCGTCAACGTCATCAACCTTGCAATAACGCAAGAATGTGAAAGTATGCGGCGTATTTTGGGAGTTCGCCCGCCTGATATGCTTCGATTATGCATCGGGCATTGATAATTTCAAGTTCAGTTCGGTCGTTGGCTGAAATCGCCGATTCCGCCGAAAATTCCGGCGCAAAACGACGTCGTTCGATCGCCGACGCGATTGCTCATTCCGTTGAGTCGTCTGGCTCGATTTGCAAATGTCTGTGCAAGTACGCGGGCACTGAAAATTCAAGTGTGATCACCAGTTGTTTACGAGGATGAATCATTCGGAAGTTACGGAGGGCTGTTAAAAGTGACATTTGCAAGCGGATGCAGTAATGGTTATTTGTATACTGACAAGATCGTATGGGAAGAGATGAAAAGATTTTTGTATTAAATTTAATTGTTTTTAAAATTTGAATTTTTAAAATGAATTTGGATTCAATAAAAAAATACGTATGGAAGTAAAAAACGAGTTTTCTAAAATAAAATATCGCCAGTTTCTATATAAATATATTAAAGCAATTACGGATTCGTTTGAATAAAATTTGATTTTTTTATTTGTATATTTCAAAAAATTAAAATATTTGATGCAGCATATGATTTTTTCTAGTTTGGATACTTTTTTTGCAAAAGATACTTCAATGTTAACAATGACTTAAATAATCAATATTAACTAAAAATGTTATGTTTTCGCAATTCGAATTCCTTGAAACGAAATTTCCGAAAAACGGTTCTGGCCAAATTATCGGGGTATCATGCAAATCCGATTAATAATTCGCGGATTAACGTTCGTCGGATTACAAGCTCCGAAGTGGCGCATTTTTCGGCACGGCCGGATTCGCGGAAATAATTTTCGGGATCTTCGGCCAATTCAATTTGTAATAAATTCGGCGAAGGTCCATCGTGAAATGGGATCGGAACGCAAGCTTGTCAACGCGAAATAAAACGAGCGCTTTTTTCTTGCAATAACGGAATTCCCACTTAGCTGCGAGTGCGAAAATCGGGAAGTACACTGTCGCGGGAAAGCCGTTTATGAGACGGCGTCGTTTGAAACCGGGTTTATGGTTGTAAACAAGTTTAGAGCATCCAAATTTGGGCGGGAATTTAAGCTGATCCGGGAGACAAACTTTGAATCGGCGATTTCGAATCACGTAAATTTCTTAAGGCGAGATAATCTATTCTACTTTATTGTCATTGGCGAAAAATAGATTTAGTTTGCAAAAGACAGTTTTTAATTTATATACAACATTGAAAATGCCAAAGTTTGGAAAATAAAAATTATTCCACTTTGTAAAATGTTATGATATCTTGCAAAAATTCTTCTATAAACTCAAAATCTGGCTTTCTCTACTATAAACAATTTCAATTTTATATAAAAATTAATATCACACCTAATATTATTTGTTATATTTAATTTAATTTTCTTTGCATTTAACTTACATTTTTTCAATAGGGTTATGTTGAAATGTATTAAATAGTTATCTAATAAATAAAATTATTCTGTTGCGAAAGTGCCATTTTAAAATTTGTCTGTTGGTACGACATCACCTTAAGAATGGGGCGCGGATTGGATTTTGAGTAAGTGGCGCGCGGAGGTTTGTTTAAGCAGGATTGTGCGGCATTTTGGGAGGTTTTGCGGGGATTGGCAGAATGTCAGCATGTGTTTTTAGTCGTGAAAGTTTGGTAAAGTGCGGTCTTGGTAAAGTCAGGAGATACTGTTCGGGGTGAGACTGTTTTTACATTATTTGCGAGTTGAAATGGTTTTTGTAACTGGAATGTTGAATGTAATTTAAGTTTATTGTTTGCAGTGTGGGGAATGGTGTTTTTATTTGTCGTGTTAAAATAAAAAAATAGGGACATATTTTATACTAACAACTCAAATAAAATAGTCAGTATTAAAAGTTTCACCTTTCCGAAAAAATGTTTCTAGGTTTGAAGAAAGCTTGAAAATAGTTGAAACTTTGCAATTGAATGGTTTTTATGTTTTTCTTCACATAAGAATTAAGGGTTAAGTTTTTTAAATATATTTTACATATATATCACATTGTCATACTTTCCACTAAACGCGATCTGAGTACTTCCACACGATAAATTCAAAAAACAATTCCCAGATAAAACTAACTTCCAACCAACTTCCAACATAATTTCAAAATGTTATCTTCATTCTTCAAAAGACTTTTTATTACGAATGAATTAATTCTTACTGAATAATTCATTTATGCATTTAAAACTCATTAATTTGATCAAGGCAGAATGCCCCTCTCAATAAGTAAGGTACTAATCTGATAAGTTGAACTTTCAGAGTTCAAGTCTTAGTGAAGGTATCTTTTTTAAAAATCGGTTAATTTATATATTCATGCATGGTCACTATATGTCAACATATATATCTGAAAATTTATGCCGCAGTCTATATAGTGGGCTATATTTGCTGCAAATCTGACATATGTGTATGTTAAAAGTAAATATATATGTGCCATACATGTTTACTTTTATCGGGCGGAGAAATCACTTATCTCAGACCGAAACGTCTGAAAATCGCCGACGGATAGCTCCGCAAAAGGGAGCGCTAGGCGAACCAGTGAAACCGTGCCAAAATTGTCGCGGCTAAAAGCAAAAAATGGTCCGCACAAGAGTTGCGCAAAACAATGATCCTAATGCCGCCGGGACGTCCGCGAAAGTGCTTTCACTCGTTTGCTCGCACGCAGGACCGTCACCTACTTATAAGCGAGGCGTGAGCCGCGCTCGCGCGCGCGCGTGACTCACCGCCAAAGTAAGGTATTTCTGCGCCCAAGGCACTTTTCGGCGCTATCTCCGTTCAATTATTCGGAGCCCGCCGCGCTTAACCGATTGATCGCGTATGCGCGCCGAGTTGGTCTCCCCGACGTAGCGTAAATTAAAGATGAAGCGCGTCAGCGACCTGAAATCTAAATCAGAGGGGGTACGGTGTAGGGGGGGGGGGAGAAAAATTTCGTTGGAAGCGGACAAGTTTTAAGTGAAAGGGGATTTTGTCTTTGAAAAAGTCAAAAAATCGATAATTTTTAGGTTTCCACTATATGTACAAACTTGAAGAAGACCCTATCAGTCATTCAATATTACTACAATATTATAATGTTATAGTAATATTATATAATATTTTATAGTATTTTTTGCTAATGGGAATCATTTGTTGTAAAGGAGTAGAATTGTAAACAAGCTGAAAAATAGATAAAAAGTTACCTATTTATCAATAATTGTTTATTTATCACAAATAATATTTGAGATAATTTTTAAAAATCTTTATTTATCAAAAAATAATCTTTGATGTATTATGATTCAATGAAAATAGTTGTTGAAAGTTACACTTCAATGTTTGCAATCACTTTATATAGATTTGGTAACTGACTAAACGTTGAGTCATTAATTTTAACTGATTGGCAGAGATTTATACATTTACGTATTGTAACGATATTTATATATTCAAAATATTTGTACACTTATATAGTTGATTATAGATTGTAATTACTGTGTAATTACAGCGTCACTAAAGTGCGGAGGGTATTTGGGTTTGTCTTTGATGAGAGTCTGGATAGAGTCTGGGTCATGGCTGAGATTCAGAGATAATCGAGATTGCTATTATGATGTGGATTGGAGTGAAAAAAGTTTCAGGGGTGATTCCAAGCGACAAATGAAATTAAGAAGAGATGTGGTATCATTAGATGAAGTTAAGAATCCTTTCCTTTCCGAATGTCGCCAGAGTAGAAGTCTTAAGACAAATCAAAGTAATGAAAAGTTTATGTGAAGAAGATAAGTTTTTTAAAAAAATACATGACTTTTTAAAAAAGCTTGTATACAATTTTGTTTTATATTTTGACTGTTCGAATAAAATATCCACAAACATCAAACTGAATAATTCACAATACTTTTCTTCAAAATCTTCTTCAAAACTTTCACATTTTCTCTTAAAACATCGACAAAAACATTTTCTTACATTCCGCATACAAATTCGCCAACTGACCATCCAAATTAACAATCTAGTCCCAAAAAACCTTTCCTCGGAATGAGTTGGCGCGACTCGCGCTGCTTCTTTTGTTTGCTCGCAACAAAACCAGCGGTTTAAAAGATTGCCTGGAAATCAATTACGACTCGGCCAGCGAATCGCGGCGTCGAAACTTGCGCCACCCCGATTCTCCCCGAAAACTAACTAAACTGAAATACGAGAACGCGCGCGATCCGTTCTCCAAATGAGCCAATCAAATTGCAACCACAAAAATTGCTGATCCACCGTACCCAAATTGCCGAAATGAAAACGAAGTAACCGCAAACTTACCGAGCGACGAACTTTCGGAAGAAACGACGAGATAAAACTGTCCGAACAAGACGTAAACCGCCGCGCGACTTGAAATTTTCGTTACAGCCCAACCCCTGAATTGTGCTCCGATTTCCGGGTTTTATTCGCTCCGTAAAGTCGTCTCAACAGTTCGCTTTATTTGCCGAAACGTTTGCCCTTTCAACTTACATTTCTGTCGAAGCGATTGGATTTTAACTCTGCCATTCTTAGAGAGTTAGTAATTAGTATTAGTTGGTTATTGTTAGCTGTTATTAGTTCCTAATTGTTAGTTACTTATTACTGCTGAATGAGTTTTAGTTAGTAATTAATAGTTACTTATTTTTTGATTGTTAGGAATGAAAACTAAATCTTCATTGAAAGTAACTAAGGTATAGTAGATCGAATGAAATCGATGTGATTTCATAAAAAAAAGTGATTAGTAAAACTAAACAACTAAAAAAGTAATTAGTAAATTACTAAAAGTAATAGTTTTACTAATTAGTAAATTAGTTTTAAAATAATTAAAAGTAATTTACCAATTACTTTTAATTATTTTCTTCAGTGAATATCATTTAGATAACCTTGATAATCTTTATTGCAGTTCCGCTTACTAAAATGATACTCTGATGAACCCCTTGACTTTTAGTCGTCGCAACTGAAAATGGTCCGATTACCGAGTCGAATTAGCGCCGTAAAGTCGTCGCAACAATTCGCTTTATTTGCCGCAACGTTTGCCCTTTCAGCAAACAATTTCGGCTGACGCGACGCGATAACTCAAACACTCGAAAGCCGTACTCGACGGGCGTTCATCGTCGTTTAATTCGGTTAGCCGCGCGGCCACCGGAACGCGCGCTTAATCGCCGCGAAACAGTGTAATTCGCGTAAAACGAGATCAAACGCGCGCTCGCGCGGCCCCGAAATTACGGCGCCGTCTTTCGTGAAATCCCGCGCGAGCATAATAAACGTGTAACAGACTTTACGCGCGGCGTTTATTAGTTTTTGTCGTCACGGCCTCCTCACGTGCGCGACGATAATTAACCCTGTTGGGATATCGAGTTTAAACCGTCCCCCGAAATTGATACCCGCGCTAATGATTTCGAGCGCGCGACGGTACATTCGCCGACACGGCGAATAATTAAACCGAGACACGTTGTGCCGTTTCCGGCAGTGAAAACGGATTTGTTTAATGGAACGCGATACGGTATCGTTATCTCGCGACATTTGAGTGAGTGGTTATTTATTTATTTTTCAGGTGCAAATTGTGGAATAACGAGAATGGGTGGAATGAGTAGGTTTTGGAAGGTATAATTGGTATAATGTAATTCTTTATTTAAGATTTTTTTAGTTATTTTAATAATTGAAGTTATTTAATAATTAACTTAAACAGGTTGACTAACTGAACAAAGGTAACGGAACTCAGAAACGTAACTTAATAACTAACATAGTAAAAATAACTATATTGTTTAATTTAGTTAAAAATGTACCTAATCATAAGGCGAGAAATAATTCAAATAAAAAATTCCAATTATAATGTAAATGTAATGAATACATCACAAATTTGAATACAAGTATATAATTGTATCAAAGTGTAATTATTAGCGAGAAATTAGTATTTTCCAAGAACAAATAATTAGTAATTGTAATTCATTGTTAATTAAAATTATGACAGATTGAACTGAATTGAACTTAATTGGAAGTTTCTGCTTTAATTCTTTCGCCATTTTTATTTACAATTTAACACAATTCCTCATAGTTAGTTTTTGGAAAATACTCAATTCTCATTGGAATAGAAACTTATTGAGTTTAATTGATTATCGGCTAATGGGTATATTTTAAGTCTGAATTGATTCAAGTCTCGTTGTTATTGAATTTCAGCTGGCGTAAGAGAAAAGCTAAAGTTAGTGGAAACTAACGAAACTACCGCAACTAGTAAAACTAACGAAACTAAGAAAACTAAGGAAACTACGTATCAATAGTAGTATCAATTACAGGAGAAACAAGATTTTCAGGTATCTTTGCTATAGTAAATTTTGCACGTTTGAAATAAACTATATTTATTCTATATTTTATAAAATAAATCATCTGTTTCGTGTCTGAAGCCAATTATGCGATTGGCTGAAAAATTAATTAAGCAGGGTCCCGAAAGCGCTGCGTAATTTCGTCCCCGAAAAGGTTCGTGAGGGGATCGTAACTCCCGGGAAACATGATTTTGTCTGTGAATTTTGATAGGGCCACCCTCCTCTATCTCGTCTAGATATCTGCCCACATAACTTGGTATTTGCGGTTCCGCTCGCCGGAAGACAAACAGAATCATTTTAGTTTTAGTTTGTTCGCACAGCACCTCTTGCTTACTTCTTCTGATGATTACGATGTCTGCCATCAGCTTTAGCTGTTTTTCAAATTTAATCCGGATTCTGGACAGAAACATATTTTGTCTAACTAGAATAATGTTCACTAGATGATTTGTAGTTAGATAGTGGTTACTATTACTCCTAGTGGAAAGGATTTATTTTAAATTGAATAGGTAGTAGTTTTGCAAGAAAAGTATTCTTTTTATTACGAAAGGCAAAATTTAAGCGGAAAATCTTTTTATAATAAAAGGATTCCGTTCACGATAAATAGACTGTTTTAAGAGTGTAGTTTCATAGAAGAGATTGAATTTGAATTACGAGTAATCTTCATTACAATTGTCTGCAACTCATGCTAACAAATATTTTGGGTTTTTTCCTCTACACTTTACTTGTTAGAGAAGAAAAACGTTGTAGTAGTGTGTGATAAAAAATCAAGCCACGATGTACAATCATGATTATTGAATAAGATATTCGATTTAAAGAACAATATTCGTGTGATGCGTGAATTAACGAATGCGGTAGTAGAATCGAAGGATACCAGATCTTACACTGAGGAAAATTTGGGTGACTTTGAGTAATTGCAACTCCTTTTTGAGTTGAAAAGCGCACAACTCGAAACAGGAGTCAAAACAACTCAAGAAAGGAGTAGAACCAACTT
>JABFPB010007902.1:0-10580 GCA_022817645.1 Ceratoteleas bidentatus | reverse complement strand
TCTTTGACATACATATTCCTGATATTAATAGGAGCATTTCCCTCGCTGCAACTATGGTCCTAAGATCAATAGTTTTCGAGATATTTTAATGTTAAGCCAATGTTATACATTGGCTTTAATGTAAAGCCAACGGCGGTTGTCTGTATTTGGGGGCCCGCCGAGCACAAATCCTATTATTGCCCGTGGCCCTTCAATTTTACTCTTACTTATACTGCGGGTTTACAGTGACTGTAAGCAATTCCACTTTGCCCCACAAATAGAAAGAACTTCAACTTTCCGCACTCCTGAACAATTTCACTTTCCTTAGTGCTGCGAACCTTTCTACTTTTTAATAATTTTTCTTTTTCATAAATCGCTCTACCTTTCCACAGGAAAGATGTGTGTTGCACCTTAACAACCTACAACACCACCTTATTCCCCAAATGTGACCCGTTTCCGCAACTTTAATTTGGCAAAAATAATTTCGGAAACATTATCTAGACGGCTACTACAGTGATAACTGATACAGACATCAATTCGACTGGTACCTAATCTATACCCAGACAGTTACTAGCCTGTTTCCATAATATCTCCACTCCAAGTCTACCAAAAGTCTGGATAACATCTGGATGGAGACTATCATTTTTTCCTGGGACTGAAACGAAAACTGCATTTGTGCTTGAATGTAGACCTCGATCACTCCCATCCACCATCCTAATTATTTCTAGACTGTTGCTACACCAGCACATTAGGAACAGCTTTACTACCATCTAGCAACAGTCTCCACACCCGACCCTTTGCAAAAAGTCCTTCGCCTCAATGACCTCTACGTCGCGGTGTCCTTCTCCTTCTTCACCTGCTTTATCCGATTAAAAATAATCCGGTAGCACCTCTCCGAGCCCGCGGTGCAGCCCCGGCCCTGAGCCCACTCCTTGTACATCTCGTATGTCCGTTTCGCGTTCACGTTCTTCTGATTCAGCGCCAGCATCGACTTCACGTACTCCACCATCCCATCGAAAACCTGCGAGTCCACCGTCCGCGCCTTCATTTTCCTCTCCACCCTCCCCCGGTTGTCGACCATCTGTTCGCCCTTCTTAAACTTGGTCGACGCAGTCTTGATCCAGCTATCGCTGATCGCCAGGGTGTTCAGGAACATCGTCTTGCAGACCGTGATCCGCACCCCGTTCACATGGAAAAAGTAGTTGCGGGTCAGCGACCTGTTCGACGATTCCGACGTGTTGGACTGCACGCAGCGGTCCACGGTGTTGCGTATCAGGAAATCCCAGCGGCCACCATGGTCCTCCAGGTTCCAGAAGTAGGTGAAGATCTCGCGCCGGTAGTCTTCGGTGATCTTGGTGTCGCACTTGAACCGACAGAACGGGCCGCACGACGGCCGCATCACTCTATCTTCGGGACGATTCCGGATGCGGCCCTTCCGTTCGCTGTCCCTGGCCGCATCAACTTCGCCGACCTCAGGGTGCTGCAGCGATTCGTCCGGATACGGGGGGTAGAAGGGTTCGGACGGCGCATCGCTGGAGAAGACGCTGCTGGAGTCCATTGATAGGGGATCTGTAAGGGAAACCACAGGGGGAGTGAGAAGAGCGATAGAGAGCTTTCGGGTGGCACTAGAAGAAGTAGAAAATGGCGATTCTGTGGGGGATGATAAGCTTCTCCAAAAGACAGATTTTTGATGAGGAAGAAGATTGAATAAGTCACTGTTTATTTAACATTATTTTATAAGTGTAGCGGAGACAGGATTCTTCTATCTAATATTAAGTTCCTTTTATCAGTTTGGAGAAACTTATACAGCACCGGTTCGTATTGAATGTCTTCATAGCAACAGATAGTTTAGGGAAATAAATAGAAATGAATTGGAAATAAAAATTAATTGATTTAGAATTAATTCAGAATAATTTGTTTCGAAAATAGTTTGTAGACTTAATTAGTAGTAGTTTAATGTAGATCGACGAAATCGGTACTTTTTACATGAAATTGTCAGGTCCACATAAATGAGGATTCACAGAATTCTAGACATTTTAATTGAATGGGTCAAAATCCAATTCTTTTCTATTAATTTCTGTCAAACGTTTTCTGAAGGGTTCTTGATTAATATTTCGGACATTTCTTCACTGTAAATATCAAGTGTTCTAATTCAAATTCTAATATACTTTGGTACGCACAAAAGTATCTCGAATCAAGGCATTTTTCAAAATAGACACCTTAGGTGCCTAAAATCTAAAAACTAGACACCTACAAAACTGCATTTCTCCAGTGTTCAGACGTGCTTGATCGTAGTACATTACACGATCTATCATATGTACA
This sequence comes from Ceratoteleas bidentatus, assembly GCA_022817645.1. Lineage (NCBI taxonomy): Eukaryota > Metazoa > Arthropoda > Insecta > Hymenoptera > Scelionidae > Ceratoteleas > Ceratoteleas bidentatus. The sequence continues at coordinate 8,279 of JABFPB010007902.1, read as the reverse complement.
TTACACGAAGTTCTTCTCTCAATCTTGTACATAAAATAAACTGTTCAAACGAAAATGTTGTTTTCCAATGATAAATAGACAACTTATTAAAATATTGCAGGGATTTACTAGTCATCATTATTAATTTTTATTATATAGAAACTATTTTCTAATAACGTAATAGATTCAGAATTACGTTTACTAATCACATCTCATTATAAATTTATATTAGAATTACTTAAAACAGATTAAGTATAGCAGATTTCTTAAAATAAAATTCGTCTACTGTTAATATGGTCAATTTGTCACTTATTTTCGCAAAAAATTAGTACAACTAAATTGTAAACGCAAGGCATCTAAAAAAAGGTAAGTAATTTCATATACGCATTTTGAAACCCAGCAATTAGGAAATGGCAATTGCGAAATTTGTACAGTTATGTGAATAAAAAATTGTTTGAATTGAATAAATGTATGAATACAAAATGAAATAAAATTAATTTTAAGTTACTTACGTTAAGCCACGAAAAGGCTTTTACGCACATTTTATATTTAGAGGATTCTGATACAAAATAGGGATGATAAAATTGACGATTAGGAAGTTATATAGTTTTGAACGAATGAAATGAAAGCAAAGATAATATTAATCGTGATTTTCTTTTATTTCCCTGACATAAAAGATTTTAAAGCCTTATTAAAACCCACAGACGCAGATAGGGCCCGTGCCATGCGTATTTGTTGGTATATCTTTTCCTGAAATCAAAGCAAAATTATTACGATGTAATTCCTACATAGATTCCAATTCGTCGTACGATAATTAGAAATATATTTATTAGTTAAATTATGCTATGGAAAATTGACGATTCCAGACGAGGAGAAGTTGTCATATATTGTGGCATACAATATTTTTTGCAATATGTACGAGGAAAGTTTTTCGTGACTTTGTAGTGGGAACAGGGAGTAGTATATATTTTCCCTTAGGACAAAAAATACCATTTTATAAAGAATTACGAAAAGAAGTACTTTCCGTGTACCATTGTAAAAAATAAATTATCAATAAATGTATAATCTAAAATAAGCTTTTCTTACCCAGTTTGAATTTTGAAGCAACACTAGATGTTTTCGCATTTTTCGCGAAAGGATACACTCATAGGAATAATCCATCTGGGTAATATTTATTAATGTATTTAAAACATTATTTAAACTTATGTTTTTAAGTATTTATAAATGTTGCTGTTTGCAACCAGTTTTTTTGGTACAATTAAGAAAATGTTAAAAAACTATTTTTAGTCGGGCACTAGGTCCATGTTTAGGATTTAGGGTTTTTAACGATACTAACAGTTCATAAATAAAACTACCGGATTATAAAATTGTTAAAAAATAACTTATTATTGACTCGATCGATTAAACTACAAATGTCTATAAGTGGCATAAGGCAAATTAAGTTGCGGGAGAGATTTTATTAGAATTAAATCATTTCAATAGTGTTAGGGTCACAAATTATCACCGCAAAAGTTTATTAACAAAAACTTTTCCTAACAGAAGACCAAACTAAAAACATCGGCCAGACCCAATAGTATCTTCCCAATCGGAAAAATTAGGCAATATTTGCAGCAATCAATTGACTAAATATAATCTAATACATCTCAAACGGAGCATTAGACAATATTTGTGCAAATATTGGACAATGGTATGTTAGAACATATTTTTCTTATAGGGTTAGCACAAAAGGAGTAATTTCGCAAAATGAAAGCAAGCCAGGAAATGTATCTACTTTCCCTCTTTTCACCCCCCCCCCCCCCACACAGAATTCAAATTCGGTACGCAGCCGGAGGTACAGCCCGATGCCTCCCTGATAAGTTGGCGTCGTTTCCAGCAGCTTCGCTCAAATTTCAGTTGGTTATTTCTGCAGCTTCTGTGGTCATTTCTGGGTGGCTTTGCGCTCGAGATAGCTTGAAATAAGTTTTAAAGCGCGTAAATAACAGGTCTTTAGATCTCCTTATTTGGCTTTTCAGCATTAGGTTGGTTAAGAGTCCCACGAATGTGTTCACTTTTTTTACCTAACTGTCATATTAAGTTCTCTAAATTATTTGTTTTCACATCTCAAAAACAAATTAAGTAAAAAATAAAAATTATGCTTTTATGCAATTGTACACGGAAAATAATCAATGCTCGAATCATTGTTGTTCAATGCGAGTATAAATGGAAAAAAGGGAAAAAAGTCTAATTTCCTAGAACAACGTGTCTTTTTTTGCACCTAATAAACATTAACACCATATTTTTAGTCAAACCCCCTTAAACACAGGATACTTTTTAACGAAATAAAATGTATATTTCCCTTTAACAGAAAGTTACTACTTTCAAAAGACTTTATAGTTTCTATAAGTTTATTGCTTAAGTGCTCTAACCAACCAACTGCATCTGGCCGATACCCAACAACTATTTGACAACCTGGACAAAATCACAGACGAAAGAACACTGGACATATCACAAACAACGCATAGGTTTGGTTTTCTCTCCATATTTAGTGTACCATTTTCCCAAACAGGTGTTAATCGGGATTTATATACGGTAAAAAAACTGTGGACTAAATGTCCGAACTTTATTGTGTTACATTTGCAGCAGGTGCTGCGAGTATAGCCCTTGAGGCCATACTTGAAGCAATATCTCTTCTTGAGGGCATGCTACCTTTCCTAGAAAAAGCGATAGCGTGAGTTGAACAACAACTAATTTGAATTTTTTTAACAATAATAATATAATCCAAAAAATATAACAAATTTTGGTGAACTAAATAAACAATTTTCTAATTAATTTTAATTAAGATTAATATACACATTTTTATTTATCCATATTATTATATACATTAACGCTCTATGGTCGAAACCACAGAGCGAAACATGTTATATTAAAAGTGACTTTAATAATATACATATCACAGTAAAAAATATAAATAAAGTGTGAATTTTCTATATACCATTTCAATACATTCTTTTCTATAATCCGGAATGCATCACTATCGCTTTAGCAATTATTACACTTTTACAATAAATCTTCGTTATTCTTCCTTTGTTGTTGTATCTTGAAGACAAAACCGTCAGATATTGATTAAATTATCATCAACTATTGTTTACGTTATTCACTTCAACCGCACAATTTTGTATCAACATTCAGTATATAAAACCCGAGATTTTCGATTCCAAACTTTTGTTAAATGATTTTTTTGTTTATCGGGTTGAAAAATAAAACCAGATGTACTAATTTCATCAAAATTTGATATCGAATATCTCCACTTCAAAAATGCGGAAAAAAATAGAAGGCAATTAGAAATCGTCAGTTTCAATTGCCTTTTTTAAAAAAGCAATAGAAAACATTGTGGTTTCTATTCACTTTTATTGTCTTCTATTTCTTGCTTTAGGCTGTGTATTTTTAATTTCCTTGATGAAATAGAATTCGACATGATTTCTATTGTTATATTCATGACAGTCCGCTTGACATTCACAAGCTTCCGAGTTAGTATTTCGACGTTGACTTTATTTTATTTCTTTTTCACTCCAGGATTAATAGAAAAGGCAATGGAAATGTCTGTTTCTATTTCTCCATTTTTACAGAGCCGGGTTTTAGATTCTGAAAGCTGAAAAATGTGCGCACTTGATGAGACCAACATCAACAATGTTTCGTTCATATTTTATCAAATTCTGACGATTGATTAACGTATTATTATTAATTATGAATAATCTATCACACGTAAAGACAAACGCCATAAACATGTTATTTGATTCAAAAATTGTATAGCTTTCCGTACTTTTTTTCCGAAAACGTATAACTTCGGTGATGTCGTACATATTTTGATAATAGAAAGTTCGAAATAAATGCATTTGTTGATAGTTCATATAAAAATAAGTAAGGATAAAACTATTTTAATATCTTTTTGATAATTTTTTGCTTTTTATTTACATTTTTTCACATCAATGGTTGCTGATTTGATTAGTTTTTGTTTTGACTAGCGTTTGTGATGACCGAACTTCAAAACATACAAACCCGGTGTCAATACCCGGCCAAGAATATATTGGTTTTTGTATGAATCAATAGTTTAACATGTAATTTCTAATACGGCGTAAATCAAGCATGCAAACATTTTAAATATAAATTTAAATAAATAATAATATTTTTGAGTTTATTCAAAAATAACACATTTTGAAAAATGTATTGTTTTTATTTTTATTTATAAAACAATTAACGTGCAAAACCTATATATACGATACTTGTAATTACGAAGAAAATTAATTATATTAATTTAAGTTAGTTACACCTCGCGCTATTGCTTTTTCTAGGAAAGGAGGTATGTCTTCTCGAGAAGCGACATTGTGCGCTGGCGGTGTCCACAATTTGAACATTTAAGCTGAACATGTAGGGTGGGTCTGCTGCTCTTCGATCTTTACCCGGTGCAACAAGACTCGCACCTCATTCCTCGGTGCCTTTGCGGACCCGCTTGGGTGGCCATCTTCTCGGACAACCGGTGGAATTTGCTGGCCTTCTTCTTCTTTTTCTTCTTTTTTCACCGGCATCGAACAGTACAATTCCACACGGCCAAGCCAGGAATTGGGGGGGTTACTGTCCGCTGAGGTAGTCGCGGTTTTTCGGGGTCTGCCCCGACGGCGCTTTATGATGGGTATGGCTGAGTTTTCGACAGGTCTGACAGGGTTTTTTCGAGGTCTGCCCGGTCGGCGCTTGATGATGGTTGCGGGGACGACTGGGGCTTGGGGACGATTCATGGTCGCCGATCTGAGCATGGGGCCATTCCGTCCTGTTTCGGGTCTGCTGGGGAAGACAGGGGCAGCTGCTTTTCTCGGACGGCCCGGGCGTCGCTTTCCACGAATGGAGCTGTTGTTGATGGCTCCCCTCAACCGAAGGTGCGGAGGGACTTTCCAACCCGCAGAAGATCCGGTAAATTCTTGCCAGCCGCCAGCATCCTTGGAGTCTGGTGGGGAGGCCCAGTCAGTGGTCGTACGGGGGAGCGAGTCCACATTGTTTCCTAAAGGTGAATAACCAGGTCCATCAAGTTAGCGGAAAAGTTGGTTTAAAATGGCTGAAAATAATGTAGAAATGTCGGCTTTTGTCGTTTTTTTGTCGTGAAAAAACTGATTTGTCGATCTACAGCGTGGTTGAAATGTACAGTTTGTTTAGGTATTTAATTGCTTAATATTAAGGTCAATAATGTGACCTGATATCTGGAGAGAGGGGTTAGACGTAAGGTCAAAATTAATGTCGCGTAAAATTTGGGTCATAATCGCGAGACGACAAATAAACGACAATTGTCTGTGCATTAATTTTGTTAGATTTCGTAATTCAAATATTTGGTCTTACGGATAGAGCAATCAGGTGAACGTAAGGTCGGAAATAATGAGTAGCGTGTAACGAATCGATAAATTAATGACAATTGCATCCGTATTTATTTTGTTTAGTTTTAAGGTCATTTTTGACCTGATGTGAAGAGATATAGAGAGAGGGGTGTTAAGCGTAAGGTAAAAAATAAACTGTGCCGTGTAATGTTGAGGTTATAAGCACGAATCACAAATAAACGACAATTATTTATGCATTTATTTCGTAGGTTTTAAGGTCAACCTGATGCAAGGTCGAACAAATGAAATTTGTGTAATGTTGAGGTTATAGTTGTAAAACGATAAATAAACGACTATTGTTTATGCCATAATATCAATCATTCTGTCTAATATCCATAAATCGGTGGGGACCTCAAGGTTAAATTAAATAGGAAAATGGAGGTTTTGAGATGATAGTAATTATGAAATGACAAATAAACAGCAATATATATCAAGTTTGGCTCTGATTGCAATAATTCCCTTGCTTACTGCTAACTTCATATCAAGTTAGGAAAGCGTGTTTCGAAAACACTGTAGAGCGACAAATTAATCGTTTTCGTAATAACGACATTTTTTACACTATTTTCAGCTTATTTAGACAAACTTGTACCGCTAACTCCATGGACCTTGAATAACCTGACTTCCGATGGCTGATATGCCAATGACCGGCTTTATTCCCTTTTACGTCTCTCAAACCGAAAACAACAAGTGATACCCTGCATTGGACGAAGAAAGGGCCTGTATATTTCTTACAGAGTTTGGAGCTTACCGATTATAGGCAGCCCGGGAAACACACGATTAATTCCCCAAATACAGTCCTTCCTTTAAGGGGGGACCTAAGTGATAAAAGCAACTTTTTTGCGATAATCGGCTGTAACTTCTACAAAAATACGAATTTTTCGAAAAGCTAACGTAATTTTGTTAAACATACTTTTTCTTGTATGTATTCAAAATTTCAAGTCAATATATTGAAAACTGTCAGAGAAGTTCACTTTTTTGTAAAAACGTTTTTCGCACATTTTTCAGGAAATTCTTCAAAAGTGGGACCTGAGGGGGGGCTATGTTGAATGTTATTCGATTCCCCATAAAAAATGTAATATCACAAAAAATCATCCCTTTAAGTTAACTTTAACACATAGCTGACTCGATCACTTGGGTCCCTCCTTAATCGCTTTTGTACTAGGGTCTGAACTTTTCCGGTTTATAGTAAGTTTTTTATATCACATTATTTCAATATGAAAAATAAAATGTTATAAGAAATGGGACTGGCCTTTATATGACCATTGATATGTATCATAACAATAATATCACTAATCAATTTGAAATACTCCTGAAATTATATATTCACAATTTGGGCATTTCCGTGTACAAGTGTCTCAGATAAATATATTCTCAATAATTTTAAAGAAATGCGATGGAGTTTAAATTTTGCGTGCCTTTAAAAATATTGACGAGGCATTATTTTCCAAAATTTGGTTCACTTTCATAGTGTCGTTTAAAAAAATATTTTTATATTTTTGTAAAATATAAAAATACTTACGGTTATATTCGTAAGGTTTCTTGGAGTAGACCAGTCCCTGCTCGTATTATTATATCTAAATTAAAGACTCCATTTCATTTCAATTGTTTACACATTGCATTTATATTCGAAACAATACCATTACATTGATTCGAGATATTATTGTTATGATACATGTTAATGGTCATATAAAGACCAATCCCAGTTCTTGTAACATTTTATTTTTCATATTGAAAGAATGTGATATAAGAAACTCAAAACTTCCTATAAACCGGAAAAGTTCAGACCCCAGTACAAAAGCGATTAAACGGTTACTATCAAATTAAAATTTACTACCATTTAAGTTTTCTACAAACAGAGTTCCATTATAAAAAAGTTTAATGACGCTGAGATATTTGATATTTATTACATTAAATATTTATTTAAACCAAAAAAAAGTTGAATGTTGATATTAAAATGTTTTCCTGACTTTCCATCTGAACCATACTAGAAAAAAGAATTTTCCTGCTGTCAATCTCTGTTTAAGATGGTAAAAATCCAAAACGATTCTCAAATCTTTCCTATACTAACCCCAATCAACAGCAACAGTTTTTACGTTGTCTCAAAACTAAAACCACTTCAACCCGATTTCTATTCACTACAGAACTCTTTCAAATGAAAACACCTATTAGCTTCCCTCCTCCCAGCTTCTAGCTCCCGCGTCAGAGCTCATTTCACAGACTACGCCTGCAACATCCCCGGCGCCTCGCGGCCGAAAACGGCGTTAATCGGGTCGACTTTCGCGCGCCCTATCGCCCCGGCGATCGGCATTGTCTCCGGGCCACGGATCACGTTGGTCCAATTCCGGCGCGGGCCGGAAAACAATTTTGTTCAATCAACATTTCCCGGCGAGGCTGCGCCGTCTAATTAAAGCGCCGTCCCGCTCGGACGTAAACTCGGTTTATCTCGGGCCGCGTATCTATCTCGGCCGTTTAATCCGAGTGTAGTCTGCGAGCGTTTGGCGAGCTAATACAGCGCCGCCCGGGCCACGCGCACGTAACGGCAGAACAAATGAAACTCGGGGAGTCTCATTTCCTGTCGACGGGGGTCCCGCAGGGGATACGTAATTAGCTGCCTGGCTTGTTCGGGGGGAGGCAGGGGGGAATAAGACGCTGCGAAGACGCGTCGTTCGACGGCACTGCGAATTCGACGCCGGATGTTGCGCGATTATCGATCAGAGCGTGGACGTCACCGAAAGCAGCGCGTCATCTCAGCGGGGTGAGGGGGGGGGTGGTAAAAGAGAGGTTATCTGGCCTTCACGCATATGCTGGGGGCGCCGGGTCATAATTTTCAGATTTACGTACAAATGTGTCGGCGGGAGATGGGTATCGTAAAGTTCGGCTCGGATTGAAAAATGTTGTCGGGGG
>JABFPB010007901.1:0-10585 GCA_022817645.1 Ceratoteleas bidentatus | reverse complement strand
AAAAACAAGAACTCGCTATTCTTGAACATTTGTTATTGAAAATAGTCGACAGTTAGTTCAAAACATGCGTATTTTTACGCAGAATCTCACTCTGGTCAGCAAATCAATATTTGATCTCTACTTTTGTCTTAAGTAACGAAACATCACTTTTTGCGCCAAACCGCCCATTTGAACTTGCTCCTCGCGTTCAACATCACCAATACTGTTCTGACAGCTCAAGTTACTATTTTCAGACACCCGAATGCCGGACAGCCCTGATTACTTCACAGTACTGCAGTAATCAGTACTGTCCTATTTTTCCGTGATTTTAACTTTTAAGTTAATGTTAATTTTTTTTACTTTAAATTTTAAATTAATGGGTCGAACTTCCTAACAGTTACTAATTTCCGCCATTTAGGCCTATTTTATTTAGGCATATTTTACCTTTAGGAGATAGCATCCCTGACATACTTTTTACACCGAAAATTTTACACACTAATTACACTGCAAACACATCTCCTATGCATGAAAATAATACTACGAATTACCGCCATTACATTAAAATTGAATGTGAATTTTTATTAAATCAAATATAAATGCAAAATAGGTGTATTTTTAGTGTAAATCAGGTGAAAGTACGGTGTTCATTATGGTGTTTGTTACGGGTATATTCAGTGTACATTTTAGTGAATCAAAAATATAAACTTGGTGAAGATTAAGTGTAAATTTCTCGGTGTAAAAACCTTACTAGTTTTGTCACCGTTAGACTGGAAAAATACCTACTTTACACCTCATTTACACTGAAAATAAACTATCCATCATTTACACCAGAAAATCATGAAGGAGAAGCTGGCGGACTATTTCCCAGCAGACTATTCGAAAAACAGTTCATAACCGTAATCAAAAACCAGTTTAGAAAATCGTTTTTCAGTTTGGACCAACGCTAAAAATTGTATAGTATTTTCTATATTGGTTTTTGATTTCGATTGAGGACTGCTGTTTTTCGAGTAGTTTACTAGGGAATAGTGTGCCAGCTTCACTTTCATCAGAAAATCACGGTGTAAACTCAAACGCCAGGGATAACACATTCTGCTACAAATATTGATTTCAATCCAAACTAATCACTTCACATAAATGATTGACAAGTTAGGACTCTTTTCACTGAACCATATACAAATTCAACTATATTATTTACAGGTGAGTTTTTATTTTATATCGTCATATATAAGCATATATAAATATGCTTATATAACCTGAAATACTAAAACCGAAATCTTATTTTTGACAAATACAAAATAAATAAAAGTTTGAAAGGTACCGTGTCCCCAGCTGCGATTATCAGATCTGCCACTATTCTAAATAAGTCGTTCCCAACGATCCCTTCAGCCATCATACTTTTCAAGATACCATCGCCTTCCATCTGAGACATTTCTGGAACTAGAACTTGCAAAATGTCCATAGCGTCATCAATGGACTTAACAAAATTTGTCCACCATGGGACTTGCATCCTCATCGCGACTTTGGCAGGCATTGAAGATAACCTGACTGAGTACAGGAACACCTTGTGCAAAATTCGGGCCAAATTCTTCGCCTCATTTTCCAGTTTCTGCATATTCTTGGCCCATGCTGATGGTCCCACGAGAATGGCTAGCATCACTGTTGAATAAGATTAATCATTAAAACATCAGTAATTGACACGTGGAATATTTAAATCGAATGATATTAAATTACTCATTATCACCTATTGAAATATTTAGTGAATTTTATAACTACTTTTAAAATGAAGATAATCATCTTTGTGCACAACGCTGAAAATAATCATGAGTCTCAATTTCAATTTACAAGGCGAATCAAACATTAAACTCGTAATAGTTATTAAACTGCATTCAGATTAATTAAAATAAGAAAATCGCAGTACCTTCAATGGCCCACTGGTACAACTGATCTTCCAACTCAGGAATACTAACACTCCCGTCTGAATAACCAGACCACCGATCCACCAGAAGTTCAGCCACCATTTGGCAAGATGGACCCATTGTTGACATGGGGTCTGGCACCAGGAGGACCTTGTTCACTATTCTCCGAAAGTGTAGCCACTCTTTTCCATCCCTAAAATCCAGCAACATTGGAACATTATATATCGAAACTCTTTGCACCTAAAACTCTAGCAATTCTTCACGAAGATATTTTTCCGGAAATTCTTCGAAGAAAATCTGGACATCCATTGTCTCCTCAAGGTGTCTTTACCAATTACGAAGAAGAATCTCCATACATTTTATGGATATTTACTATTATTAAAGGAAGCACGGTTCTTCAAACAAACGAACACCGAAGATGCAAGATGAAGAAAAAAAACACTCAACACTCGTTCAACCAATTACAGCGGTACCATAAAAAGAAAATTGCCTACATAAAAAGCAAGCCACGCCTGCAATTCCGGATTTGATTGTACAGGTGGAACGCGTCAGGTAGATAGTGCTTCGGGGTGGGCCCCTCATGCCGAAAAATGCGCCGGTACTCGCTTGGCAGGTTGACGAACACGGCAGGCACAGGACCCGCGCAGTCACGGTACACGGGACCCAGTTCACGGTGTTTTTGGTGGACGTACTCGTGGAGCTTCGTGCCTCCCGAGGAGGAGATCAGCCAGGAGAGCAGGCCGAGCATCGGGGGAGCCCTGGATTCGGGCATCGCCAAGCCTGAATTTGATGCGGGATTCAGGTCTTTCTGTTCCGGATTGGCATTGATGTTACCAAAGCATCGCCTGGAGATCTGCCGGTCGAAGGTCTTGGTGGCACGAAGGAAGGACCAGGAACGCTCTTGGAGTTTCTTGATCATTTTTGGGTTGGGCGAAGATCAGTTCATGCTGAAGATATTATTGTCGATTACTTATTATGCTATTGTTGTATTTGCTAATATTAGTTATCATGTTTCCAAATATCTCTGAACATTTCCGAAAAACTGAAAAGCCTAATTTTGAGGGGTTTTCGGAATTTGAAAAAAATTAATACTTTGCGAACTTTGAAAAGCTCTCAAAATTAGAACCTTCAGAATATTTATAATTTAAAAAAATGTATTTTATAAAGGTTTTGGAATGTAAGGTTTCATGGAAACTTTAGATTCCATGAAAAAAGGAGATGAATGAAAAGATATTATATTTCATCCTATAGAACAATACAGTTGAACCTGTAATTAATATGTTGTGCTGTTTTAATATGATATGTGAAGAGTCTTGATTTTCTATCTTCTTTTAGTCATCGGTATAAATGGATCTAAAAATAACAGAAACTGCTACTCCTTGCAGAGGAAAAAGGATAGAAAAACCGCAAATCATTTCGGGTTTCATTTTATCTTGTGACGAATAAAGTTATAATGTGCAAAATTTATACAAGGAGATAGATACCTTATATTATTTTCATCGCTTCATTTTTGTCGTCGGTTCACAGATTCTGTTAAATACTACTATTAATTTAAAGTATTTCTTCTGAACTGGTTGAAATAGAACAAAATTCTTACTCTCAACATATTGCTTTTATACCTCTAAACAACCAATGAACTATCATTGTAAAATTTAATGACGTCAACTCTTTTCTTCTTAATGAAACAGGAGATGCAATGGCTTGAAATGTCAACGACTCGCAGATATTTCACCATCTTTTTAGGACTAATGCAGTTGAAACATTTAAACAGTATAACGCATCTTAAAAAATTGCAGTCAAATATCCCCCATTGATTGGTGCATAGAATTATAACTATTATGTGAATTCACATCGAAACTACACTAAAATATATGAACTAATTCAGTGAATTGGGCCAAGTTTCATAACACTTGATCCAATATTCTTATGACCACATATAAAATCGTCACCGATTTTAACCGCTTGGTTTTCATTCAGAAATATAACAAGTTTATCCCCTTTTTTTAAATAATTGTTTATTTTAAATTAAATATAATTAAATGTTTTTTTATTACTCCACTAATAAGAAGTGCCTCAGCATATACGATATTATAATATGTTTTGAATATGAATATTCCATATTGAACCATATGGACATTTATTAAATTAACTTGGTTCCACAATTATGATTGTTATAATGGACGAATATAATCAATGAGAATTTGTATACACCATGTACAATTTTATACAGGATTATATGATTATTTGGTCACTCTAACGGAGCCGAAAGTTCAATAAATGTTTAGCTGAACGTTGTTTACAGGTTTCTTGAACATTCTATACGGTCTATGAACATTCCGAGAACCGACTAATTTACGGCTATGGGAAGTTGTCTGAACAACTTCCCACAGCTGAAATGTTTCACGAAATGTTGTGTCAACTCACCAAACCTTTCTCAAACGTTACGAAATTTTATTTTTCATAACTTATGAAAATATCGCAAGGTTACTTGAATGTTTATAGAACGATTGGAAACGTGTACACTGTTAAAAAAAATATCACTCGGAATCGAACTGAAGCCTCCAAAGTGCTAAGAGGACACTGTAACACTGACCGTCGAGATTTATGCGTAAATAAATCTTTCTTACTGATATCTCCCAGCATAAGTTTCCACAAAAGTTCAGAGAACGTTCTAGAAACTTTGTTACCGGAAATTTGAACCTTTTATAAATATTTTCAAAACGTTCATAACGTTCCAGGAACGTTCACACAACCATTACAGAAATGTTCACTAAACGTTTTTAGAACTTTCGGATCCGTTGAGTCACGTTATATGAAACTTGGCACAATTCACTGTATGAGCTCACATATTTTACTTTCATTTTTGTATGAATATACATGTTTCTCTATCAACGTCTTTGATACAAAAACTGTAATATTTTATACGATCCTACACTCTAAAAAATATTAAATCACGGTGCATGTAATCCAGTAACTGTAAGCTGAAAAGCGATTCAATATTGGGCTCTGACATCCATCAGCGCGCCATCTGGACGGCAATTTTAGAAGTAGAGGAAGTATAATCCATAACACGCGCAGTATACAGGTTTTCCGTAAAATTAAATATTTATCAAAAAATGACAAATTATATTCGAACAAACCGTGCAAAGACGAAGTGCATATACCTGAATGTCAAATCAAGTTTAAAGTAGTTCGGTCGTCGCAGACGCTAGTCAAAACAAAAACTAATCAAATCAGCAACCATTGATGTGAAAAAATGTAAATAAAAAACGAAAAGAGAGCAAAAAGTTTCCAAAAACTTGTCAAAATAGTTTAATCTTTACTTATTTTGATATGAACCACCAAGGAAAGCATTTATTTCGAACTGTTTACTATCAAAATGTATACGACATAACCAAAATTACACGTTTTCAGATAAGAAAGTATGGAAAGTTGTAAAACAAATCACATGTTTCTGGCGTGGTTTTTATGTGTGATAGATTTAATTTGTCATTTCAACGTAATTTTAAAATATTTTACTATTTAGTTGCTAATTTGACTGCTATAACACTCTTAAAACGATTTTGTCCCTTTATAAGCTGTTTTAAAATTTCCTTTAATATTGAGGCATAAAGTTTCTTAATTAAGACGTCTAATCTAGCTGAGTCTTTGCAACGTGAATAAAATATTTAACCTTTCAGAAATAGCACCTTAAAAACTTTATCTCTTCTCATAAAATCGTTAATTTTAACAATGTATAATATCAGAGATATCGAAATTTGAAACATAGCCAGATTTTCGTTGAAAAGCGAGGCTGATGTATGAAAACTAAATCGCGCACAACCGCGTCTAAAATGTAATGTTTGATCTCGGGTGAGAATGAATGATTCATGTCGGTCAGCAGCACTCGGTAACTGACATTGCGGCATTGGCGTCGTGCGCGCTTACCGAGATTCGTTCATCGAAAGACGCGCCAAGTGTATTCCATAATTTCGGGAATCACGACTCCTGCAGAAATACAATACACACTGAGAAACCGGAAATGGAAAACTAACAGTGCAATCTGTCAAAATTAGAACTATTTCAATTTATTCAAATAAAATTGTCTATTTTTATGTACTTACATCATTTCTTTTAAGTAGTTTAACTTACGTTCAGAAATGACAAAAATTGATGCACATAAATTATGCGATTTAAGTATCGGTAATTAATTACTTTAATCTAACTTAATCTTAAAAACATGAAACGTACAGTAAAACTACCTAATGATTTAAAAAAGTGTAAAATGTAACTCGTAAAATGATGACAACTGTTTTCTAATTGAACAACTTAAAAAGTAAATTTTACACTGAATGCCAGCTCAAATTTTATCAGAATGAATATACTCCAAAATAACGTTTTGTCAGTTTTATTTCCCTTCAAACAAAGTTTTTAATAAAATTAACATTTGTTGCAATAACACGTACCGAATTCCTCAGTCTACGCATTATTTCAGTTAACTTTGTTTGCAAGTTCTCCGTTGAAAACAAATTCCAATATGGGAACGAAATTCCAGCAAAAACGAATAATGTCAATGTCGAACTTTTCTAAAATGCACGTGCCGGAAAGTTTGCATCGAGGGCTTTTACTGCAAAAACTGACAACTATTTTCGTGTGTTGGGTTTTACATTGACGCACAAAACACTCTGAGCCTGGAGTTACAATGACTGAAAGAACGTTGACTCGTAATTGTTTTCATTTGAATTTTAATGCAACGCTCGTCTAACGGTTGCAGAATGTGTGGTATCACGTGACTGACTGCACACTGACCTTTCAAACTGTTTGTTTACTAGTGCCCTGCTTACATCAGTGAGAACTTTGTTTGTAAACAATCGACGCATAATTGCAACGTTCCAAAGAAATTACTGTTTCCATGAATTATGTGTATATTTATTTGTTTATTAGATAAAAATGTAAAAGTCTAAAACGTTCGCATAGGTCTTTATTTTAGATTGCGAAAAGTAAAGAATTATGCGAACTCCTTTTCTAATCCTAACCATACCCAGCATTGTTTAGCAAAATCCATATCAAATTGGAATATGACCTCTATCTAATTTTAATAAGACTTTAACCTTGATGATATGTTATTGTTATTAAATCTATGTTGGAAGGGAACTGTCAGAATCGTATGAATAGTAAATCCGACAAAACGGACAAATCCGACACCTTGTTTGTACATGCAGACATAAAACGCTAAACAGCATTGCAATTTTCAGTCATGTTTCATCTAGACAATGTTATTGTCAGTATTGATGAATTGATTGTTCAGTCTTATTCATTGTCATATTCACAAACAGTACATCGAATGTCAGAGTCTTCTAGTCTGTTTTCAATTAGTGTACTGTTTGAGGTACAAACGATAGCAACACTAATTTCGTAGTAAAAAGATATTTTGAGCCATGAAATGATGAATATTTTTTTTGTAATTGCAGCTTTATATTATTTTGTTTAGATATTTTATTTCAACTTATTATTAAATATTAAATAATTGGCAAGATGATAAAAATTTTCGTGTTAAAAGGATTACCATTCAATATTTGGACAAGAGGAAAAGTTTTTAATTTGAATGAAAATATATTTTTAATGAAAGAAATACTTTCATAATTCTGTCACTGAAATTGCCATTTGTATATAAAAAGTAATGATTTTAATACCATATTAAATTATTAAATGCCCAAAAATTGCATTTATTTTGTTGTAGATATTTTCCACAATAAATTCCGGAAAAGAGATTTTTTAACCTGCAACACTGGCTTGGTTCCTTAATTTGTTTTCGACATAATTTAATCAGTTCCATAATTTTACTCTGAATTTTTGTGCTGACTAAAGGTTAACATAAATCGTTAAAATATTTTTTTATGTAAAAGGATGTTTTATAGCAGCGAATTTTCGAACTAATACGAATCACGTATCACCTGATTGACGCAGCTAAATTCCTGCCTGTGTAATATTATATTATAAAATCGACATTAATAAAAATATAACGTAATCCCGTCGTACCTCCATCGATATTCCTTTTTCCTCATTTCACAACATTCAATAACCATTTTAAATATGTACAATTTCGTCTTTTTGTCATTTAATCAAGAAAAACGCAATGGTTAAATTATTCAATCACTAATTGGACCGAATCTCTATCATTCTTGCACAATGCAATATCCATCGCATTTTTTACCATCGCATTAATTTTTTTCTCACTGATCGCATTGAAAGTTATTGATTTAATTATCCCACTAATAAATAATACAATTAAACTATGAGAACCGCAATATTCCTTTTAACGTCGCTCGTTACCGATTTATAAAACGGATAATCTTGATTAGGAGAGCAAAGTGGAACAGTATTGCGGTGAAGAAAGCGCCGTTTTATTATTTTCCAATATAGTTTGATAAACAATTTACTTTCGTAGTTTTCAGTCGCGTCGAATTTTCTGGCACTCTGGCCCCAGCTGCAAAATGCGAAGCTCAGCTTGTTTTTTAATTATCTGACCCAATTCCGTTTATCTTAGCATCATAGTTTCGGAGTCCACGTGACCATTCTGCAGTTCTGCCGAGAAAGTCTATTAGCTCGAATATTTTTTTACCAGTGACAACCCTGTAAATATGGTTAATTAATGGGAATTAAAAAAAAGAATTTAATAAAAAATCATGGGATTGTAAAATTCCTAACTGACTTTGACAATAGAGAATAGAACATTTAAAAAGTCTATTATTTTCAACCCATTTCTATTCCAAATTAGAAATACATAACTTGTTAAATTCAGAATATTAAAATTGTGACCTCTAATGAAACGTCTGAAAACTTAATTTCCCATTCAGAATTTTTCTTCCTTTTTCTAAGTTGAATAGAATAAAAATACATTGAAACAGAATTCCATGCTATAATCCAATCAGATTACAGCTTGACATTTACTATTTAATTTCCAGAATTGAATCGAATAGAAATCATTGAAATTGGATTTCATAAATGCCATCAACTTCTATTTTTGAATGGAATTCGACTGTGCAAAAATTAAATTTCAAGCGTTCTATTCCAATCATCTAGATTATGAATTGAAAATTGTACAATCCTGCTTTTAACTCATTTTAATAAAAAAATTTTTATATGGAACTTTCATACGGTTCTTCCATACTCCAATTATTTATTATTCCATTGTTACTAATGCTGGAGTAAGTCAAGCAAGGAGAGGAAAGCAATGAGAAATGATCCACTGAAAAATCGTGGGAAAAAGTGTCCTTGTTTCGCTGTTGACATTCCATACGAATCGTCCAATTATTGCTAATGTTTTAATAAACGTGGTTTGCTGCATTGTTCAAGTTAAATGCAATTCGAAATATTCAGACGTAAAAGGACGAATTATTTTTCTCATCTGCGTGTCATTTAAAATAAATGAAATGTCCGTTCAGTACAATTCGAATTCGCATTCGAAGTTCGCGGGAACGTCTAATTCGATGTGTAACTTTAATGAAATTGAAACGAACCGACAGAACGCCGCGGACGAAATGCAGATGTAAAAATAAGTGAAAATGTTTTTCGCAGTGAAATTGTTTTCGATGCAGCGGCATTATGTGCGGAACAATGGACGTATTTTCACGTGCGATGAAGAGAAATGCGCTTCCACGAAACGCGCGAATAGGAAACTAAGTTGATTAACTTTTTACATCTTTTAACATTTTAAGCGCGATATTATTCGCCGGTCGAAAATAATGCACGAAACGTGACGTTCTCGTGAACTGCACATGGTAACAGCGAAATATTGATTGCTTTATGCCCGCGTTGCAGAAAACTCCATTATTTAATTGGATGGAGAGAAAAATACCCTTTTACATATTTTATTGACATTCGACGTACGAATGGTAAACAAATTAAACGGTGAAATGACAAAGTGTACGTTTGTTGCCTGATTATTTAATTATTTTTTTAAATTCAATTATAAATTAATAGAACGTATAAAAATGGAGAAACTCATGCAAAAGTCGATGCATAAACATTTTATTTCGATACGTATAACCAATCAAGTGAACGTTAATTTACAGATTGCTCTTAATCTTCCTTATTATAACCTATAGCAAGTTTGAAAATGTAACATTATTAAAATTAACGAAATCCACATAAGTCCAAATAGTTTATGGTTTTTTTTTTTTTTTTTTTTTATTTGAGATGTATACAGTTAACTGAGTATCTCACAAGACACTCTGACAGACATTCTTAAGAAATCTCAAGTGTCCTCTAAGACAGCAAAAACGTTTCAATCAAAGACACGTATCGCGTTCAAGTAAGAGAAATGCCACGTTGAATGTGACACGTCACTCGAAAATTGTATCTTCCAAGATCCCACTTGCAAATCGGCTAAAATCGAAAGATTTCGATTTCACCCTATTTTGACTGATTCCGACACTGAAAACTGTATCCAGTAAAATTCTTGTACTACTTATAAACAATTAATTAACTTATTTTCTAATTTATAATCATTTTTTTTATTTTCTTGAAATTACAAAATGTTAAAGACTGATACCAGTTTCATTATGTGCGTAACGAATTTTTTTTGGAGATGTCGACGCCTTTTGTTACGTTTTCCTTAAGGTATTTGCATAGTCAAAATCGTCAGAATTCGATCAAATTTTGATGAAACATTGTTCATATCATGTACTTTAATTATCCAAATTTTCATC
>JABFPB010007900.1:0-10585 GCA_022817645.1 Ceratoteleas bidentatus | reverse complement strand
CCATTTCCTAGAGGGGAGGGTATGATTACGTAATAGCACAGTGTCCGCATTTTTTGACATTCTTCTTTTCCTCAGTCCATTTATATTTTAGTTGCAGATGGATTAAATAGTCCTGAGACCATTTATTCCAAATTATTTGTTGTAGTTTTTTCACAGTGTCCCATCAGGTTAGAAGTGAGTCCTTTCTCTCAGTTAAGTTTGTCTGAGGGCGTGCATTTAACGGGGACCCTATGAGAAAATGTCCCAGGGTACTTCGAGTTCAGCGGAATCATCATGTAGTTGTGAGATAGGTCTAAAATTGAGCTGTGCTTCTATGCAACAGAGCAGAGTAGTCATCTCTTCAACTGTAAGAAGGAAGTTGCCAAGTACTCTTTTCAGATTAAATTTTATCGACTTGACACTTGCTTCTTGCAATCTGCCAAAGTGTGGGGTCGCAGGGAGTTTGAAGTGCCACGAAATGGCTTTATTGAACAAAAATGTTTTTAATTGGTCGTCTTTTTCCAGTTTGGAGATTATATTTTTCAACTCATTATCCGCTCCAACAAAATTTAAGGCACTGTCAGAAAAAATTTTGTTGGGTACCCCCCTCCTTGCAGCGAATCTCTGGAGAGCTACTAAGAAAGTCGGAGTCGAGTAGTCGTGCACCAATTCAATGTGTGTTGCGCGAGTAGCATAACACACGAAAGTGGCGACCCAAGCCTTATGCGATTTCTTTCCCCGACCCTGGGCATCCTTTATCAAAAAAGGTCCATAAAAGTCAAGACCCACGTTGACGAAAGGTCTTGCTGGCTGGCACCTCTCAGGTAACAAGTCAGCCATGATCTGAGTTGGGGTTTGGCACGGTAACGTGCACAAGTGAAGCAATTGATTATTGCGGACCGAATTAAGTTTCGTGTATTAAGGATCCAAAATGTTTGCCTTAATGTATTAAGGGTTAATTGCGTGCCCCCATGCAAAGTGGTAATGTCGTACTAATAGTATCGAAATAAAATGTTTCGGAAGAATTATAGGGTGTTTCATTGCGTCCGAAACAAATGAATTTCGAAGTCTACCGGAAACGCGAAGCAAGCTTTTTTCGTCCAAAAAAGGTGTTAAGCGAATTAACGGCGAAGAAGAGGGGATCGGTTTCTTTTGTGCGAGCGCAGTAATTTCTCGTAAAAATGTAGCTCGCTGTAAAATTGCACAGACTTTCCAAGTAACTAATTGACTCACATGAGAATTCAATTGCAGAATTCTCATCTTTTACTTTTTTTAAGTTTGTTTATAAATAACAATACGTGCGCTAAAACGCCAATAAGTTTATTCCACGAAGAAAATCTTGGAAGTATTTCCCATTCCTTTTCTTCGCTTGACAAATGGGAAGATAACGACTGTTCAAGTTCCCCATCTTCAGGTATGTTTTTTCCAAGATCGAATTTGGGTTGTTTAGGCCACAATTCCAATTGGAGCCAAGGTGGCTCGCTAAACCAAGATTTGTATTCAAGTAAACGTTCCATAGATAAACCTCTCGAAGCGCAATCAGCGGAATTTCGTAACGTTGGGACATGCAGCCAATTGGCTTCCGACAGAATTGTCTGAATTTTGGAGACTCGGTTGGCGACCACTATTTTCGAGCGCCAGTGAGATGCATAATTTTTAATCCATGATAGCGCTATCATGGAATCAGACCAGCAGTAGATCTGATCTGCTTTCAGTTCTAACGACGATTTGATGTGTGAGATAAGTTCTACAAGTAGAACACACGAGTATAATTCCAAAATGGGAATGGGCGCTACACGCGTTTTAGTCATAATGAGGCTGACGTGCCATGCTCCTGATTCGTATAAAAACGACGGCCGCGTACGCCGATGCGGATGCATCGCAGAATCCGTGCAGTTCGACAGCAGATACATACTCTCGGTCCAAATGCAGCCATCTTGGTATTCTGATGCCTTTTAAATTTTTCCAGTCCGAAACAAAGGAGTTCCACTGAACTTGAGTTGTCGTGGAAACTTCCTCATTCCAGCTTAATTTTTCAAGTCATTGTGCCTGCATAAGAATTTTGGCACTGATTATTATAGGGGAAAGCCTACCCAGCGGATCAAATAGTTTGGCTATTTCAGAAAATAGTTTTCGCTTTGTCAGAGGACTAGGCGAATTTACAGAAAAATCTGTAAAGCTAAACTCGTCTGAAGAGGGAGACCATCTTATCCCAAGGACTTTCAATTCAGACTCTTCGAATAAATCGACGGAAGTCACGTGAGAATGGTTCACCTTTGGGAATTTTTTCTAAAAGCTCAGTTGAATTACTAGACCATTTTCTCAGATTCAGCGAACCTGTTTGCAATAAGTTGAAAAGCTCAATTCTTGCTTTATTGGTTTGCTGGATTGTATCTCCACCAAATAAGATATCTTCTAAGTATATCTGTTTTCTCAAAATGTCAGAGGCAGTGGGAAACTCCTCGGCACCCAGGTTACTCATTTCTAACATTATTCTATTGGCGTGAAATAGAGCACAAGTCGTGCCATAGGTATCCGTATTGAGTTGAAAGGCAGTGATTTCTTTGTCGGGAGAATCTCGCCGAAGAATGCACTGAAATTTTAGGTCATCTGGGTGGATCCATGTCTGTCTAAACATTTTCTCTTTATTATTATTTTTATTATTATTATTACTTTATTGCAACTTACATACATAAATACACATTTACACCGTACGTGTTACAATGGGAAAGTCAACAGCGCAAGGCTAAACGAAGACTAACCCGAATATACAAAAAAAAGAGAACAAAGAAGAAACAGAATATAAGAGATACAATAAGAAATTAATAAGCGATAATAGAGGGGCAGTAGTTAATCAGACAAAGTTTCTATATACTACGAATTTAGAAATTATTTTTTATGTATGGGACTATATTACATTTGAATGCATTCATGGAAAGTTGTTTGAAACTATTGGGGATACTGTTGTATAAAAAAGGAGCTAGATAACTAAAGGAGTGTTCAAAATTGGTGGAGCGGTGACGTGGAATGGAGAGAGTTAAGGAGTTTCTCATAACAAGAGACCGGCGAGCATGAAGGTCACGGCAGAAGATCAACTTGTCACGCAAATATACCGGTTCACCAGTCAGAACGACTGAGTGAACCAAACACAAAAAGTGACAAATCCACCTCTGCCTAACGGTTAGCCAGCCAGACTCCCTCATGGCAGACGAGATGTGGTCAAACTTCCGTAAGTTGTAGCTGAAGCGGATACAGGAATTCTGTATCAGCTGAACCCGCCTCTGAGTGTTCGCATTCAGACAAGGGCCATAGATGGTGTCGGCATAATCAAGTAGGGACACAACTAGAGACGAGGTTAATCGCAGCTTCAAGTCCAGAGGCAAGTCAGCACGGAACGGGAAGAGCTTTCGCAACCTCAGATAAGCAGCCCGACTCTTCAATGCCACATGTGCCCTAAATGTCCACTCAGAATCAATAGTGAGACCTAAGGTCTTACAGGGGCTGGTAGGGATGATCGTAGTGTCATTTAGGATTAACTCAAAATCAGGTGGTATGATGAGTCTGTGACTAAGATCAATGAATATCAGGCTGCTTTTCCTTGGATTTAACGTGAGGTAATTCTCTTGTGAACATCTGGAGATCAGCTGTAAATCCCCTTGCATGCAGTTCCTAGGCCGCAGTAGGTCATTGGGATGGAATGAGAAAAGAAGCTGAGTATCGTCAGCATACATTGCTATCTCAGAGCACAGCGCAGATGGCATATCAGAAACATAAAGTGTAAACAGTAAAGGTCCCAGGACAGAGCCCTGGGGAACTCCCTGTGAAATATTGCGAAAGCGCGAATTTTTTTTTGTGCCATTCGAGCAGTCTAGTAATGTACACTGCGATCGGTCAGAAAGATAACTGGCAATCAGCGCAACCGCTGAAGACGAAAATCGCAGAGTTGTCAGCTTCCTCAATAAGATCTCATGATTCAACGTATCAAAGGCCTTGGAGAAATCCAGAAGAACTAGTGCAGAGACTAGGCCATCATCAAAAGCTCTCAAGATATCATCTGAGAGGTTGGTTCGAGCTGTTGACGTACTGTGAGATGGCCGAAAGCCTGATTGATATCGAGGCAAGATATTGTGCCTCTCAATATATCTACGCATCTGTAACTCGCAGATTTTCTTCAAGATCTTAGATACGAATGGCAACAGACTAATAGGTCTAAGGTCTGTAAGAGATTCAGGATTTGAGACTTTGGGGATAGG
The DNA here is from genome assembly GCA_022817645.1 of Ceratoteleas bidentatus. NCBI lineage: Eukaryota > Metazoa > Arthropoda > Insecta > Hymenoptera > Scelionidae > Ceratoteleas > Ceratoteleas bidentatus. Next base: position 6,353 of record JABFPB010007900.1, on the reverse strand, counting down.
TCTGACAAAGCTACGCTTCCAAGACCGTGGGAAAGAGTCTCTAGAAAGAGCATGATTAAGGATATGAGTAACATAAGAAAAACAATAAGGGAGAATAATTAGAAGCATCTTTCCAAAGACTCCGTCAGCCGCTGCAGATGTCAACTTCATCCTCTTGACGGTTTGATAGAGTGTCAAGTCTGATATCTCATGAAAGCAGAACTCTTCAACCACTTCTTCTAAGCCTTGGGAAATCATAGCATCAGGCATAGGAGGGATATGTGGGATCGAACCAGTTTGAGGGATGAAGTCAAGAAAGTAATTATTAATAGCGTCAGCATCTGTGAACGCAGGATTATCTGACAGAGATGGTTTGGGAGTCAGCAGACCCGCCCTATCAAAGCCAGACCATTGATCATGCGAGTCAGACTCCAACAAGCGTTCAAAATAGTCCCTTTTAGCAAGTTTATATAAAACTGAGCCCTATTCCGTAGTCTTATAAAGTCAGCACGCTTTCTAGTGGAATCATTCGCAGATTGAAGTCGTTTATAAGCTCTGTCGCTTTCACGAAAGAGCTTCTTGATAGATGGTGTGAGCCATGGTGGCTCAGGCCGTTTCAATTTGATCGTTGTTCAGGCGCAAGAATGTCGAAGATCCTCATGACAATATCAGTAAAAATACATACTTTGCGGTCAAGCGAGACGGCTTGCAGTATGTCAGCCCAATTTGCGCTAAGAGCAATATTCTCGAGTCGAACCTCATCTATCACATCTAGATTCCTGCAGGTTATTATCTTAGGTGGATTTGAACGTCTAACGCATTGTAGCTTGCAGAAGACTAGACTATGGTCAAAGCAATCAGGGGTGGGTATAACCCCACTACAAGCAACCGGCAGGGATCTAGATATGAATATCAGATCAATCGCCGACGCACTAACTTCACTAACTCGGGTTTCCTGAGTGATAAGTTGATCAAGATCATAATACATTTGAAAATCAGTTATAAAATCACAGTAATTTCGCGAATTATTATCTACAGGGCGAATGACATCAATATTAAAATCACCTATACATAAAATACTCGACGATGAGAGAAGCACTACAGATAAATATTGTTCTAATTCGACAAACGCTTGATGAACAGAGAAAGATGGAGGACGATATATACGGATAACATTGAGTAAGTCTTGTTCACCAGGTTGGCCTATATCTATCACAAGGGTCAGGAGTTCAATATTTACAGTATTTACATCATCAGTTGTAGCAGCTCGGATCGTTTATACAAGGAAGTTCTATAATAAATAGCGACGCCGCCACCTCTTTTATTCCTGTCCTTGCGCAGTAGCTTATAGCCATCAATCTCTACCTCACGTGAGTCGATTGAAGAATTGAGCCATGTTTCAGAGAGCGTAAAAATATCGTAGTCATATAAGTATAAGATATCACGCACATAAGGAAGGTGAGGCACCAGGGATCTGACATTAAGATGTCCAATTGATAAACCAGAAGGGTTCTGACTAGGTGTTCGAATAGATTCAATGTCCAAATAACTACTAAGTGATCGTCAATCTCTAAAAATTGCACCCAGTTCCTCAATAGAAGTAACTTTGTGAACCTCAGCAACATCAGAGGCTCTGACATAGGTCACACCACGTTTCATCCATACATACTGATAATTATTTCGCTTCGCAGCCCGCCTGGCCTCAGAAAAGATAGTCCGCTCCAATTTCGTCGCACGCTCATTCAGAGAAACCGTGGTATCAGATGAATCCTCTACAACAGTACTTGCAGGCAAGGTGCGCTTCTTCTTCATTGCAAGTAGCCAGCTATCGCGTACAAAGGTCGAATTGAAACGAACGATAATGGGAAAAGAACCATTATTTGCTTTCATTTGGAAGGCAGTAGCTCTCTCAACTGGTTGGAACGAAATATCAAGTGCATCAGCCACATACCTCAAGGTGTCGAGAATTTTGTCCCTAGAAATCTGAGGCAGGCCCCCCATGATCAGCTCATAATCACGATTGGCTAAAGAAGCAGCAGCTGTATCAGATGCAGTGTGCAACGGAATGGTGGCCCCTACAGCATGCTCAGCTAGCTCAATATTCAGCTGTTTCAGGGCATCAATTTGACTCTGCAATTGATCGCACTGTGCGTCAACCTTTTTCTGAGATTCAGCTACGGCTTTAACCTCAGAGGACAAGTTCCCGACCTCAACCGGGAGACATTCCAGAGACGACAGTCGTTTAGCAATGTCAGCGAGGTTATGATTGGTCTGATCGTTCGACAATTGGATTGCGTTCAGCTTGGAGTCGATTGAGGTCATGAAGTTCAGAATTTTGTCGAGTTGTGAGGGATCTGCAGGCTGGTTTGAGGATGAGTAAGGGGGGCTCAATTTAGCAATGGAAACAGACTCATCAGGATCAGAAGCTGAGACGGTGTTGGGTATTGTCAATGTGGATGGGATCGTCGTGGAGCATGTCGGGGACTGCGATTTGACAGCACCCAATGGGGAACAAGGCAGAGAATACGATTTAGATGTTGTGGGTTTCCGATTGAAAAATTTCTCACAGCAATCGAAACATCCCTTATACTTCTTGCCTTCATCAACAAACTGCTTCAGGATCATACATTTCGAGTGAAATTGTTTTAGACAGCGATTGCAAGAAATTGGAGCTGTCATTGACCGGTCACAGACGGCACACATAGCCAGCCCAAGTCCAGATGCTCGTGTCTTTCCAGCCATTGTATGTAGCGCAATTAAATAAAATTAAGTCAAATATAAATTTAATTTTGAAACTTGAGCAGTAGCAGACCAGCACAATAACAATGTAGTTGCGCCTCTAACCCGAGATTTCATCACCAAGTATGAATGCGACAACGTTGGCACCACTGCTAGATAGTATGCAGAAAAACACCAGCTCTAAGTTGGTATCATGGTCGCCGTGGCATTAGACGAGTTCGTGTTCGTAGGTTGGCAACTCCTGCTCGCTGATTGCGTTGCTGTTGTGTTGGTCTCCGGTACACACATCCACACACAAAGATATCAACAAGTATGTGTGGGTAACATTCCTCACCGCAGAAATATGCAGAAAGTGCACCACCTGCATACAGCAAGACTGAGTCACCGCAGTGTGGTGAAAAAAAATGCCCGCAAATATTCCTCCTTTTTCACAGGTGCTGGAACAGAAATCACCAGGGGCAAAGAGACAGCGAAGCCACTAAGCAGTTGCACCGTTGCGCATCACACGCCAAAGGGTTAAATTCAGCGGGTTGAGCATAGCTCAGAAGGCTACTTACAGGAGAGGAGAGAGCTATCGGAAAAGGCTCTCTCCACTATCCTGGAAAAGTGTGAATGAGTCAAGCGATTCAACAGTCACATTGGAGGTTAGGTTGTGACAGCTATAAGTTTTCCTTCTCACACGGGCAGCAATCCATAAACAACGGATTGCTGCCCGTCGGTTTATCGGCTACTAATACATATTTGTCGCCATCTTAGAATTAAATACGTTATATCGAGTTGTAACTTAGGTCCTATATGAAGAAATTGGTTTAGGGAAGTGCCATTGTTTGTAGCAGCTGTAACATTGAAAACTACACGGAGTTTAGCAGTAGCGCTAGATTCCGTAATTACAGCTCTATGAGGTATAAATATTGTAGCCTCAGAAAAGCTTTTTAGAGGAGCCAAGTTTAGATACTCCTCCATAAATTTGGAGACTTCTAAATAAAAATTCTCATGTTTTGAAAACTTGTATTCAAGTCTTCTCAAGGAAGCGAGAGCGGGATTTAATGAGTCACCTAACTTTTGTCGGGATTAGCGCAATTGAAAGGGAGGCGCACAATGAGTCATCGCGCGTCGTCGTAGATACGAAAAGTTGCTCACATTCGAGTTCCTTTTCTATCAAAACATTAGAAACCGGGATTGTCTCATTCTCCCAAAATTTCATAATGTTTTGGTTCAGCGTTTCAAGGACACTAAAATGATTAGTTGAATAAGAACAGGACTGCACTTGGCACTGCCTTTTTTCAACAATAGGGCCTGCGAGTATCCACCCGAATACGGTGTTTTGAGCCAGAAAATTAGAGTCCCCAGCTTTTTTCATCCCTGGTAGCATTATTTGCCCGTATATATCCGCGCTAATCAACATTTGAATGGGCACACCGTTATTCGGATACGGGTCTGCGAGATTCAGTTTAGTAAAATAATTCAAATTTTGATTAAGAACATTGCGAGGAGTGTACGTGGTTTTGGGAATAACTAGGGCTGTTGTTTTTACGAAGCTTCGATACTTCGAATATTCGATTATTACGAAGAAATAAGATTTTATGTGTATTTATACATATTCCTTATATTTAGTTGAGGTGAGAAATGCGTGTTTACGTTTCTATTCTGGCAGAAAATCGTTTCTTATCAATTAAGGGAAGGTTAACGTACATACGCATTAAAACTGCGTCAAAATTGGCGAAGTTTTCGTGGATATATAATGAATAATTATTTAAGCGGAAGTTAGTTTACATTATTGCCTCATAATCGAATAATAATTTCAAATTTTTTCATTTAAAAAAATCCAGAATGGCGGCTATAGGTTTTATTGAATGAAACCGTGCCGCCGCGCACTAGTTTGCGCGCAGCGTTCTACACCCTTGTAAGGTAATCTGAAATGAAAACGGGTAAAAAATTATTAATTTACATTAAATTTGGGGAGCCTTCTGGTTTTTAGATTTTCGAAAAACCGCCGGTTACCAAAATGACGACCGTTTGAAAAAAGTTGTGTATAATGGCATCTTTATTCAAGCGGACGCCATTTTGATATCCTATCCGGGGGTTTTTCGAAAATCTAAAATTCAGAAGGGCCCCAAATTTAATGTCGATTAATAATTGTTTACCCGCTTTCGTTTCAGATTACCTGACAAGGGTACAGAAAGATGCGCACTAATTATTGCGCGCGGCGGCACGGTTTCATTCAATAAGACCTATAGCCACCATTTTGGAATTTTTTAATGAAAAAATTTGTGATTATTCTTCAATTATGAGGCAATAATGTACTCTAATTTTCGTTTAAATAATCATTCATTATATATTCATAAAAAATTCGACAATTTTGACGCAGTTTTCATGCCTATGAACGGTAACCTCCCCTTAAGCCAGTGAATCGGTGTCCTTCGTTCGATTGGACGCGTCGAATTTCGAAATTCGAAATTCGAATAATTCGAATATTCGAATAATTCGTAGTTCGAATGCTTCGATGCACTTTTTACGAACTTCGAATATTCGAAGTTCGTAATCTCTCTCATTCTCTCTCCTGGCAAGACATTGTTGCTGTACCAAAGTCACATATTGTATTGCCATGCAATTAGGTTAAAGTGAAGAACGACGAATATATTGTACCTATACCTCATAATTTACTGTATGCGCAATGTCCTTAAGCTTATACAGTAAGGGGCTGGTTTGTCTGAATAAAACACGAAGCGGATATCTGTTTCGAAATCATCAGTTTGTTGGGGTGGACTGTACATAGAGGGGGGAATGTGACGTAGAAAACGTCCAAAAGGTCGTAACTCTTGCAGGAGCTTCGACCGCCGTTGCACCGGAGCACGACGGCGACGCGACGCCGTCGCGAAAAGCGACTCCAATAGTTCGCACTCGAAGCACTGTCTCGCTCGCGCTGACTCTCCGCTGAGAGTCCGGCGCTTCGCGCCCTCTCTCTCTCTCTCACTCTTACACTCGAACACAGCACTTGAATTTGCGCACTTTGGCGTTGTTCAATGAACTAGCTTAACCCGATTAGTGGGTAAATATATTTACTATGATATTCAATCGGTCTTGGCCTTAAAGTTGAGTCGGCTCAGAAAATCTGATCGACTCGCGATTTTGCGAATCCTAATTTAAATGTTCAAGAGTCAACCAGGGAAACCTGGAACTCTGAGATTAATCTTAATGATTTATAACGGCAAAAGTCTGCGGAAATCTCAGACTTATCTGTTGAGAGAACAAGGTAACCTTGATCTCCTGCTGAAAAGTAAGGTAAAAGCCCCTTAACAGGGGGCGACTTGACGGCCGAAAGCCCGGATTGTCGGACAATTCGCAGAACAATGCCAAAAGCGTAAACGGGCAGCGCTTTTAAGCAAGCGGCATCGAGCCCAGAGACGCTAAGCGGCAACCGACCGAAGCGCGCGCAGATTCGCGGAGGTTCACGGCGCAGTCCGAAAATCGGGGCGAGAAGCTAGCTCAACAGACTCAACGGGTCAAACGGCTTCGCTCGGCGATTGGGAAGGCGCGCGTCTAAAAATAGATGCGCGGCGGCCCACCGATAACGCTCGTACCGAAGCCGCTGAAACAGAGCAGCGACACGCGTAACTTTGGCGCGGGGCATGAGT
>JABFPB010007899.1:0-10588 GCA_022817645.1 Ceratoteleas bidentatus | reverse complement strand
CTTAAATTTAATTTTGGTAACTTAAACATTATATTTTACCTTTATTTTGCATTAGAAATGGTGTCCAATAGACATAAAGAAGATTGATATAAAAATGTAAAAGTTTATTTTTGAAACTTTAAATGCAAATGTCTCAAAATCACAAAAAAGTGACTTAACTGGTTTTTCCTTAAAACCACTGCGATATCGCTGTGATATCGCTGTGATATCGGTGCGATACCGATGTGATATCGATGTGATACCGTTGTGATACCGCTGCGATATCGCTGTGATATTGTTGTGATACCGCTGTGACATCGCTGTCATATCACAATGCGATATCACATTTATCTCACACTGAAAGGGAAATTGGAAGTCTCTTGCGATTAACCAGATCGAATCCGGATGGATTTTTTCACCAGGGGTTACTTTAAATTATGTTAAAAGAAATAAAAAGGTATGTCTCTGTTGTTTTTTTTCTTTTGTGCATTAATGACTAACTTTCTGGATACATGAAAACGATTCATTTAAATTTATAATTGAAATACACACAATTTTAACAGTATACACTGTACAGTCTGAAATGTTGTCATTACAGTCCGCACTGTAAAGATAGCAGTTCAGTTTTCTCAGTGCGGATTTATATCAAATGCGTGTATTTCGGTAAATGTTTGCGATTAATTATTAACCATGCATTTGTTAATACAAAATTTTACTAATTTATTTTATCGTTTAGCTATTAAATTTAATAGTTAATTAAACGTTGCTTGTAAAATATTTTATTAATAATTACACACACAATAATGAATAACAATGTATTGCATTACCATTATTATGTGTTATTATTAAAAAATGTTTTACATGTAACGTTTAATTAACTATTAAATTTAATATCGCACCCCCGGTAAAAATTATTCCCAGTTTCTATAAAGGCTCAGTCCAGTTTAACTATTTACTAGCTAATAGCTGCATAGTAATGTGACGCAGTGACTGAAGAGGCACTAGTCAGTTCCAGTATAACTATTGAGTGCCTAACCAGAAACTAGTTAGTTTGAGCATGACAAGTTCCAACTATCTAGTTCCTATATAGAACTATCCAGTACCTAGATGGAAACTGGACAATTAAACTAGACAAGTCAGTGCCTCGACAAAACTAGAAAAAACTGGACAAAACTGGTCAATTTTTTACTTGGGACGTAGAAATACCATATAGAGATATCCATAAAGGCCCAGTCTAGGAAAGACCTGGATCATCCTAGCAGGGACCCACCTAGATCCATATTGCCAATACTGGGCTTTTGTAGAGTATTCCCCGGGCGAAGCTTGACGAACATTGTCGGAACCCGGATAGCATACCCTGTATACGACCTATAAGAACATTCCTGACTGGGCATACCCGTATGGGCATTAACCGGGGCTCACCTAGGTTTGCATCGATTAGATTCGATATCCGGGCTTCCCTAGGAAGGGCACATATTCCAAACCGGGCAATCCCGGCTAACTTTTACTACGGTGATAAGGCGGGTCTCACTTTGTATTTGCCTTATAACACATGCCTTTCTAAGGTGTGCCTGCTTGCAGACTGATAGGATCATGTATGAATTTTGAAACAGGTGAAAAGTTCGGTTCACATAATGCTTCCTTCAATAGTTCCTGTGCAGATTTTGCTGTTAGAAAACTATCTGGCAATTTTCATTTACTAACGATGGAAGAAAGTGATTACAGAGTAGATAGTGGATTAATAAAAACTGATGAAAAATAACAATTTTGTTTCAAAGTTGTGGATTCGAGCTACAGGAAATGGTCACGTACGAGGCGAAGCTAAAGTTTCCTGTATGTCGCGGCAAACATTTGAGCAGGGGAATTTTCATGTATGCTTTATAACGGAATACATAATAAATGTATGGTCGGCAAACTGTTACCGACGGCATAAATTGCACATTTTCGGGCTTGAAAAGAAAATGCAATGGAAAATATAATTCAGGTAGCGGTCACGAAGTTACTGGTGTATTATAATTCCCAGAAAAAGCGAATTTCATTTTGATACTTGGCATTTTTCAACCGAGTATCGCTTGGGAAACGTTGAGTAAAACTAAGGTAAACTTTCAAACAAAATGTATTAAAAGTTTAAGAGCATATAATGTAATAAAAGTCCAATTTTCACGGAAGAGCTAGTAAGTCAAATACATGCAAACAAATGGTTATTTGAATTGTTCAACTCGGCTGGAAGTCTGCATTTTCATGCTTGATTCAATGAGTCCATTGATTTGATTACCTTTCGAGTGTTTCAACATCATAACAATGAATTCAAAAGTAAATGGAGTAGTGACATAATTACTTTTCACCGAAGCAAAAAATACTGCTCCATAAATTTAACGCCCTTAAACAGAACCCCTTTTACATGAAAAGCCCTTTTGAATAAATGAAATCAGATGACGAAGAAAAAAATGAAATTCCACTTAGTCTCTGCTCGACTTCGTCGAATGAACTTTCCGGTGGAAAATGCGTTACCTATCTCAGTGAAACGGTCTTTAGCCGCCATATTCGCCCTATTCATAAATATAGGAAGATTTCTGAAACCAAATTATGCTTTTGATTCTATGCCATACAAAAATTCATAACCACAGCAACCGTGCTAATACAGATCTTTTATTCATTGCGCAAGTACCACCCCCATATTTTGTAACTTCCAGAATGGTCTCATCAGTTTTGACGCATCGTAAAGCGCATAATTAATTCGAAAAACTTCTACAGGGCGCGTTCAAAAACCTCCTGAAAGGATCAGCACTCCGTCATTTTACGCACCTAGTAGCATCAGAATGAAAAAATGATCTAGTTTAGAACGCAACCTTTTTTTCCGTGGGGATGCACCGTTTTCTCCCGTCTAAAAGCTGCGCCCTCCCCTGCAAACGGCCGCGAAGCTTTATTCCTGCGGAGGCACCTTTAAAATCCAGGGATTCGAGATAACGTGCGTTCTTTGCGGCAGTCGTTCCGTGCTTTGACGCATCTGGGGAGCAACCCTCTATCTTATTATCAGACAGTGGCGCGAAATTTTTTGTGGGAAAAAGTGCATGAATGGCCTGGCAGATCGTCTTTACAAAACAAGTCGCGGTTTGTATTCGTCAAAGTTACGCGGATCCGGAACTGCGCGTTTTTTTGTTGGCAAAACTAGTTCAAAGGTCGATGCATTATGTATGCCGCTCGGGTCGCCAATTAAGACGTCAGATGGCATGCGTCGGAATCTCCGTCGACGTCATGTCAGCGCATTAATTCAGCCGCCTTTTTAACGGGAAATGAGTGCAGGATGAAGATGGGACTAAGGGCATTGGGGACGGGGGGGGGGAATTAGGTCTGCTAAATCGTCCCATTTTCGGATTTTGAGAGAAGGAGAAGGTGAGGATAATGAAATAGTGTACACGGAAAAAAAAATTTGAACAAATAAACGTCAAACGTCTGAAACAAATGAACGTTTACTTGAATCAGGTAAAAGTTTGACTGAATCAGCTAAACTATGGAGTTGAAGTAGGTTTTCTCGTTTACTTGTCTCTATTTCTGGTAAATATTTACTTGAATTAGGTAAACTTTTTTCCGGGCATGCGAAAAAATATCGTGTGCAACTTGGAAGTAAATCTGATGAACTCCAACGAGTGGATTTTTAGCCCGAAGCGAAGCCTCGGGCTGAAAATCGTTGGAAATCACTCGTTGGAATCACTCGTTGGAAATCATCAACTTACCTCCCTAGTTGCACAATAAAAACGTAAATTGCAACGATTTCGTCAAAGCTGGAAATTACGTGACATTACCGACTGCACATTCTATTTATATTTGGTACCGCAGCGGTACCACAGCGAAGGTTGTAGCACCGCCACGGTACCGCAGCGAAGGTTATGGTTGACTGGGTTTAGATGCAATCGTTTAACCGTCAAACACACAGTATCTTATTGGTTAGTTTTAACAAATCACTGCTGTTCATGTCTATTATTTGAAAAAATTTAAATCATATCATGAAGCGCGAGTATTTTTTACAACTATAAAATCACAACAAATTTATAGTTGTAAAATTTATAGTTGTAACCTTCGCGGCAGTACCGCAGCGAAGGTTATGATTGACTGGGAACAGTCATAGTTTAACGATTAAACGGATTTTTTTTTAAATTGAATGATCACAACTTTGATTCCAAAATTTGTCTACATTAAAAAAATATTTTTATTTGTGGAAACAATTTCTGTGGATATAGGGAATTGAACTCGCAATGTTAACGTCCGTAGCGCTGCCATCTGACTGATCATACCTCTAACTGCATACCGTTTTTACATACTTCAGTTACACTTACTACCACTTGTATTAATCACTTTATCAAATTTGCACATTTAATTGAATATTGCAAACGATTGAACTTTACAATTTAATTGCTTGCATAGAAAATAAGGCCGACTTTATTTGCTTTCTGAACTAATAATTTTATTAATAATTATAACTGTTATTTACCCTCTAACTCAACATTTTTTTCAATCTAAATTATTTATCAAATACAGTATTTGAATTCAATACGCTGTTATTGTCATAATAAATAGTGATTTGTTATGATTATTTTACATTATATTTAAATCGAAAGTTATAAACTTAATAACACTTAGTTTACAGAGACTAACTTAGACAGTTAGTCTCTGTCTAGTCAAACTACTCAATGCCTGTTCTGTAACTGCACGGAGAGAAATGACGTTTTAAATTTTACAAAGTACGTTGCACACGTGTAATGATAATGTCAGACTTCGACTATTTACAAAGTACGTTTTGAAATCAGCCTTTCACGTTTCAAAAATTGCAACTTATACTACTGAACTTCAATAATTACGGTGTATTTACCCTGACCTAACATTACCGTCACAGGAATCATAGGTATACGTTGGAATATTTACAACATGATTTTTCTCCGTGTGAACTGAGGATTTAGCTCAAACTATTCACTAAACGAGTCTAGTAAAACTATCTGAAGGGCTCAACTTCAAAACCGGCTAAGTCCAAAAAATTAAAAATCGTAGATATTTCAGGAAAATGTTTTTCGAGACATTTCCCAACTTTCAAATCCGGCTAAGTCCTCTTGCTTAGATTCAAAACCGGCTAAGTCAAAACATTTTTTGCGTTTTCTGTGTGAATTCGCTTGTAAAAAGTAGCCAGATTAAAGACATTAAAATTAATTTCTATCAGAAATACGCCGAACAGTGTTGTCTATTTTTTTAATATTTATGCAACTGGACATGTTATCGTGATTTTCCCAAAATTTACAAAAGTGGACTTAGCCGGTTTTGAAACTAAGCCCTTCATCTATTATCTGCTGTACTATATTGTATGTTGCCTTCCCAGTGCCATCTCAAAACTATACAATACTGGTCACTTTTTACTTATGAATTTATATAATCCTGGTTTCCCGGGGATCTTTTACTATAATATTGGAGCGTTTCCGTTCATAAAAAATTACGTTAAGAATAAACGAAATAAATTCAAGTTGAATTTGTTTAGTGTATATTTGTATTTTTTCCATTGCTGATTCTTCAACATACATTCTTATCCTGTTACTCATCAAATAATCTGTTATTTGTATTTCATTTTTCTTCGCACAAAACAAATACTCTATCAAATCGCACCTGACCGACCTCATCCCCGCGGCCTCCGAGCAATTGCTACACACTCAATTAATCTGCCTCTAAAAGTATTTGCGTTGTGTCTTGCGCTAATAGCGTTTATTGGTGTAAATACAATTCGATCTCTTGCGGCACCGCACTCTTTTCAGAAAATGTGCATTTATCATTCTCCAAGGCATTTGACCCATGAGTTTCGCAAAAACCTGATAGCGGGGAAAAAGCGGTGAAAAAAGCGGCGTAATGCCGCGGATAATTTCGCAACGCACTTACGGAGCCGAAACTAGTTCGCATTGAGCGCGACGTGCCTTATACGCCGCTTACTCGAGTCGCCCTTTGCTCGTCGAATAAAACGTTTAATCGCGAAGTAAGAATGTTTACGATTAACCACTAAGCCGTGAAAGAAAGCATGCCTCCGGCCGCTTGGCTGCGTTTTTAGAACAAAGCTCGATCATGCTTGACCGCGAGCGAATAAAACAACATGTCTCGCTATCAGCGACCTAATCGGCAGACTACGTTGCCAAACAAATGGCCAATTTCGTCATCGAACGATGCAATTTGTGGTGCTTTTTTTATCTCTAAGAGTGAAGTTTTTGCCGAATTCATAGGAGTCATTGATCGACAATGCTAATGAGGTGCACCCAAGAAAATTGGTGTTTTACAGGAGGATAACGATATTAGATTGGGAGAAGGTAGCAGTGGGAATACTTATGCAAAACTGATCAGTTTTTAAGCTGCAGCAAATGGACTGGATTTCATTTTGATAAGGAAAAGGAAGATGGACTGAAGATGCTAGGAGAGACTGGTCTTCTTTCTGGGTAACCGAAAACTTGTAGGACCACATTAATGAATGCGAATTTTTCCATACAATTGTTTTATCTAAAATGTGGGTTTAGAATGGGTGACAGGTGCAAGAAAACGAATAATTTGATAAATATATGGCGGTCATAATAGAGATTGAATTTATGACTGCGCAAGTATAAAACTGTGGTCTTACAAGCTGCGTCATTGAATCATTGACACGTCGCATTAAAAATGTTGTTCTTAATCTATGCGTGTGTCAACACATACATTTCGAAACCACATAGACATATGTCTGAATTCTATTATGTAATGCCGCGTATTCATTGCACTGAGAGAAAAATGATCCCAAAAATCTGTTGAAATAATAATTAAAATGTATCAAAGGAATTTTAAAGTAAATTGAGTATACTAACATTTTCCGACTAAAATGTAGATTGTTTATGTATTAATGTATTAATTGTTTTTGCCAATGAATTTCTTTTTTCTAGGAATTAATATATGTCCATTACTGTTCAAACAGTAACTTTTTGGATCATTTCTCTCAGCGTATACATCATATCATATCATAAATGATATGACAAATATCATAAGTGTCGACGTGCTACATAATAGATGTGGGGACTTAACCCGGTGAACCATACGTGTCAACGATATTGGCCAATAATTGAATCTCTGTACTTCAATTATTGTTCAGAGTGACAATCCAATTATTTACCAATAGTAAATAAAATGTGGATCAATCATATTGGTCAATATTGGGCGTAGAAAATGCAGACGTAGAAAAAGACGGTTATTCATTATTGACATCGACCAAAGCTTTGGCTTCCCGTTGGTGGTCACAGTCTTGATGTATTTCCCCAGGGTACTGCTTTTCTTATTCTCCACTAGCTACATCGAGCCTTCAATGACTGGAATGTGTCCAGTACACTTTTTAGTGAGATGCCCGATCATCTTGCACTTGCGGCACTACTTCACTGTAAAAACTCTGCAGGGTTAGACGTCGAAATTGCCTTCAAATCTCTTAAAGTAAAACACATAGTGTTTTAAAGAAAAGCACATAGTGTCTTACATTCAGACGCCATGGTTCGAGGGCAATTCCGAAAAATATGTAAAAGATGTCACGACAAGAATCAGCGGATCTTTTACTTCACACCTAATGTGTTAGGAGATTTAAATAAGTCGAATAAAAGAGTGCAAGTCGATTAGCATATTTATTTGCTAACCGGCGGGACAGAATACATTAGTTACATTTACATATATTAGTTCGTCCGCGCGCAACGCTATCGGTTAAATCATATGATTCAGATCACTAAGTGATCTTGATGATAAATCTGGAATGTTTTGCATATAAAACTATAATAACACAATTACGTGAACTACTTTGAAACTGAATATTTAAATAATAATGGAACTTATACACCTCCGAAAGAGTTGAAAACTGTTTAATAGTCATATAGAAGAACAAAGTGATCACTGCTTAAAACAAGTTTTAAAAATGTGTGCAACTCAGATTTCTATGAAAACACCATTAAACACATTAATCAGCTTGAAAAGAATAAAACATATAATATGAGCAAGAATTACGAATTAACACTATATCTCACACATGTAGAAATCGCATAATTATCTGCAAAACTCGTCATCCAAGTTCAACTACAGCTGAGTCGGCGGATTTAATTGTATTGTTCTGGTACTGATAAGCTTTATGACAGGTTCGACGACACCAACAATCGTCAAAGAACTTCCAAACATTTTCTTTTATTCGTCGTTGTTGTCATTACAATTAACAGATGAGGTCTCGACAGTTAGTAATGTCCACTTTAGGAATCACACGATTAAACAGGATGTCGTTTCTCCCGATGAAACAGACCGCCGATTCTATAGTATCGTCAAAGACATCAGTTTAGATAAATGTCTAAAGTTTTATTTTATAATTCTCTAATTATTATTTTTTGACTACACTGAAATTACTGATTTTTTGTAGTACGGCAAGCATTTTTCGACTTATGTATTGTATAACACCTAACTATGGATATTCAGAAATTGGGTGCTGCTTTACGAAATTCTGTGTTACGCTTTGAGACATGTCACTCATATTGGAATTCAGAAAACAACCCAAAGAAAACATTTTAAAGCCTTAGATTGAATAATTTCGACTAAAATACTAAAAATTAAATACTTCTTAATACTCCGATTTAAATTCATATCAATACATTATAGTATTTACTAAAATGACGAGGTCGTTTTGATCGCGTATATTATTGATATCATAAATTACCTAGCAAAAGCAAATGTTTAAACGAACGTTTTAAAGAATGTTTGTCACTTGGGTAACAAATGTAACCAATCAATCAATTTTCAGAAACCATCATAAGATATGGCTGATCTGTAGCCCGGGATTTAGTCTCGTGCGGGAGTTATTCTCGTTTTTTATTTTTCCCGCGCAAACAGGAACGATTCCCGTTGAAACGGGAGCCATTTCCGTTCTTCAGTCAATTTTCGCAAAAGAACGAATTCTGTGCGGCGCACTAGGTGTTCTTGTTTAGTTCTTACCAAGCAGATTCAAGTATAATGGTATTGTTTGTTGTCAACAAATTGTTTCTACATGTTCAATTAAATCTGGGTTTACTAATGACACTGCATAGCTTTCTTCAAATATATATTTTTTAAGTAAAGTGTAAAGTGGTTGTAAAGTGAAAAATTAGTTTTACTTTCCAAGATGCATACGATATGATGATTTTAGTTTTACTCTCGAAAGAAGCGTATTACTCCCAAGGGAATAAAATTTAGTTTTCTTCCCGAAATTCAGGGAGGATAGGGAAACCACGACTTCATGTTCATGAGTGTAAAATATTACATTGTGCACCAAGGGAAATGGAACGGGAAAGTACGATTCTCTTACGAAGTTTGCAACCCGAACCGAAGGCGAATTTTGTAATCGTAAGGAGAATGGATTTCCGTTCATTTCCACATGACGCAGACAGTATTTTAGGCAACGTGCGAGGGAAATATTCTACTCGTTGAAATTTTCCTAGACAGAAAATTTTTTTATGTTTGAAGCAGGTCTCGTAAAATAGTCAGGTAGATCGATATATTTATCGATATATAATTAAAATCATCTTTTAATTTACCCGCGGATTTCTACGGAGATTCTCCATACATAATGTATATGCTTTGCCAATATATTTATCACAATTGTGATAAAATTTCCTACACTACTAGCTGCCCACATGTTTACCTGGATATTTTTTCCATGCATACAAGAACTAATATATGACAAAATTTACATCATCTTACAAGTGCTCCTGCATCAGAACGTTATGTATCTTCGTCCAATACACATAAGCTTTTTTTTCTTTACGACTAATATGCATTAGTAAGATGCCACGAAGTTTCATTGCATGACCTGCATTTAGTTAACCAATGAGCAGAAACAATTAATTGAAAGGAAACATTACCATGTACCTGAGCTTGTTCTCCACTTCAGAAATCTATGATACGTTTCTTATTGCAGTTTTTAAATTGCTTTATAATTGCTAAACGACTATATATTGCGATAGACATGGATAACTGAAAAGTGCTTGTTGAGTGAACCGAAAACTTGGGTTGCACTTAGATATGAACGCACCGTGACTGCAACGCGATACCAGTTGCCTGCACAGAATGTATCCGCACTACACGAATTCACATCTAGGAAACTAACCCAAAGAAAACTATTGTACGTCACACGTGTGCGGAAACATACATTTTGTAGAAAGATTTGAAACAGAAACAGATAGTTTTAAACTATTTGTTTCTTAAGGCGCAGTTTTAATTGGCTAAATTGGTTTTGGTCAAGACTTTAGGTTCAGAAACATGTTTTAGTCATCTTCACTCGATTTAAAATCTCATGAATCTCGGTATTACAAGTTTTTACGTAAATATTATATCGTTATTTACGTAATTATTATTACGTAAATATTTTACGTAATAATAATTTCAGAAAAACTACTTCAATAGTTTGGCGCGATGCAGCGAATTCAAAATTACTCTGTCCATTCAACGTCATCTTAGGGGGTAATGCCACTCTAGAGTACGAAAAAAGGTGATTTTTAGGATTTTTTTAAGCAAATTGTAAACATGACACATAAAAACTGTTGCATCAGTGTTATTGTATGTACATTGT
>JABFPB010007898.1:0-10590 GCA_022817645.1 Ceratoteleas bidentatus | reverse complement strand
ATCAGGTTTTTTCAGCAGTAAAATAGTATGAAAAATTGAATTGGACTAAAATTTTCAGATGCATTTTTCAGACTATTTCAGGTTAGACATTTTTTAGTCTGAAACTGTCTGAACTTTGAACCAGGGTCGTTACAAACGAAAAAATGAAAGGACAAAACGAAAGAAGGAAGGTCTGTATACGAATGTAAACATGTATGCAACATGTTTACATTCGCATACATGTTATATTGAATGTAACATGTATGCGAAAAAATACAAGTCTAATCTTTAAAAGCGTTTTCCTCGAAATTCTATTTTTCCAGTTTTTTCAACTTCAAAATGAGTTGCGTATCGCAACTCATTTGTACACTCTAAAAAATAATGGTATCCTGCAAATGGAATTCCACTTGAATTTTTGGGTAATTAAATAGGACCAGCTCTAATGGAATTTTTTAACTAGGATATTCACAAATTCTAATTTGTTATTAGAATTTGTGAAAATTCTAATAACAACGACCCGACGAGGCAAGGTATTTTTTCAATTTTGTATATTTTTTCTTTACTTAAATCGTTCCCTTCGATGAACTAAATTTTTGCTGTACAAAAACAGCAAAAAAGAATAAAATTTCTACCATCTTTAAATATCAACTGTCCTAAACGAAATTAAACAGAACAAAATTATTTAGTTGACTTTACTATATTTCAGTTAATCAAAATCTTCAGTTAATCAAACTATTTTTCACCACGAAATATCCCTTAATTTCATCAGCAAATCATAATTAATTGTCTTTCAATATTATTTTCTACTTACTGAACTAAAATACATTACACTAAATTAAAGTGATCTACACTGCAAAAAATAAGTGTTTCAAAATGAAACACCAATGAGACACGCTCTTTTCTAGTGTAACCTATATCAAGCTGAAGTAAACTAAACTAAATTAAGGTAAAGTAAACTAAACGGTATTTAGCTGGACACAAAAATAAAATTAAATAAATAAAATAAAAAAAAAATAAAATTAAAAAAACAAAACTAACAAAGTTAAACTCAACTAAACAATTTAGTCCACAAAACAAAATTGTCCCTACACCATTTCCACCTTTTCCCCAGTCTATCTATTATCCACCGATTTCACTCTGTGCCTCCCTATAATCACTCATCATCCTCTGATATTGCCTTTTACTTGTAAACTAGCAGAAAGGTACAGATACCCTAAATTATAATATAATAAACTGTATTAATCAAAATTATATGAAGATCAATCGCAACTTATAAAAGTATGATTTTATATCTCCATTGGGAAAAAATGTAACAAATTCAAGAAACATTAAGAACAGTGTTGGTTAAAATATGTTGGGTCAACATTATATTTAGGTATACCAGAAGCAATCTGACAGTTGTTTGGCTAATATACCATTGATGTCCGGTGCAAATAAAATAAGACCAGCATAAATGTGTCACATATTTAAATATGTTACAGCAACAGGAAAAATATGTTCGCTCACAGGATTGAATGAATTAGCAGACTATTTTTTCCAGAGCCTCCTGTTGAAAAATGTTTTAGAAACTATTAAATATTTATAGGGAAAGTGGATAAACACTGCATAGAAATACGTAGGTAGACAATTTTAAATAGAAATTGATAAAATGTATTCATTTCCATATAGAAATTGTTTCGCCATACAAAAATACAAGTAAGCATGCTGCGCAGTTGGAAAATTCCAATGCAAACAATGACATACGTATAGACAGAAGTGACTATAAATTATAAATACGGATTCACCCAGAAAGGAAAATTTTGCAATATTTGCAGCGTTTTATTGCAATTTTATTTTCCTAAATCTATTCCATGTGAACACTATACCTGATTTATGAATATATGGGCAATTTTTGTACAAACTTATGATGGTGCATATTTTCCTATCAGGGTCAATTGTAACTATTACTTAGTATTAGCATGGACATATACATATGTATAAGCGCTGCAAGTACTATCTATCAACTTCCATGTGCATTTCCTGTATGGATCTATTTTTCGGATAGAGCATCTTACCCACCTCTCCTATCACCCCCAATCTCACCCCCGAAATCATCACTCATCATGCTCAGATATCAGCTTCCACTCACCGACATCCCTCGATCATCATCAACCCCCACCCACCCCTAACAACTCGCACCTCAAACAAACAAGCGTCATCGCGACTGAAAAGCCGCCGCGACCCGGCGTATCGACTGCCCGGACCCCCTCCCCGGCGGCGCGCTGTGAAAGGATCGCGAGGCTGCGCTGTTCCGAAAGTTACGGTAAATTTCGTGCGGAACAAGGGCAGGCCAGCGCGGAGATCCCGCCCCTGGAGAACCGCCCTCGACGTTAAGGGTGCTTGACGGCCTCGAAACGATCGGAGCTATGGAACACTAGTCGTCAAGTGCTCGTCGAGGACACTCAGCCCAAGTACGACGCTGATTCTCGTGCTCAAGTTGGGGCCCGCGATCGGAGTTACGTGTCGAAACAGTGTTAGCCAACTTTTGGATTCGTTTACACGAGAAAAACTGCTAATAGTGACCAGTGTGGCCGATTGGATTATGCACGACTGTTGATGAAGTGTTGGTCAAGATTTCGAGGTCAAAGTTAAACTGCTGAGAACCATGGTTGACAAGAGCAAATTCCTGCCCTGGCCGCTGCTGCCGTACCCTGCCAGTATCATAAACCACGTCTGGTACAGCCAGTTGGCGCTGAACACTAGGTATTGACGAGTTACCGCAGTTGGAAATGGTTGGGTTGAAGTTTTTGACGATTTTTTAAGTCAAAATACACAAGAGGGAAGGTGCAAAGTGATCGAGTAATAGGAAGTGGTTTTATTAGTTGTGAACAAAGCTCTAGGACTAAAGTCTTGACAGGGACACTTTTTTTACCCATTTTTTAAATAAACTCCTTGTAACAGCTAATTTGCAATATGGCCCGAGGGGGTTATTTCCCTGAAATGTGAAAGAAGTCGTTGATGTTGCTGATGTTTTGCACAGTGACGTGATTTTCGTTGGCTGAATCTGTCTTATCAGACAGAATAGACAGAAAAAGTACCTTTATGTACCTTGAAAAAAAATCTCCCATTTTGAATCTTGACAACCTTTACCTATCCACTCTAACGAATTGTCGAAATTAATTCCCCGCATCACATATCGGTGTCAGTCTGTCACGTGGGGTTAATTCCGGAAATCAAAATCTAGAGCTTTAGAATCCGACTCGGGAATCGGATCATGCACCGCGAAAAGCCAATTAGAGCAAGTTACGTAAAGCGATTATCAGTGAATCGCTATCAGGATCGCTTATCGCGAGATAATTGCAGCGTTACTTTTTTCTGCGACTCCTTTTTTCGACATTTTTTTCGCCGCTTTTTGTACGATCCTTATCGTCGTTTTCCTTTTTGTATCGACTTCCGGTGGGATGCCACCCGGCTGAAGTCGAGGGGAGAGTGATTCCGACGCCGGGACACAGCATGACGTCGCGAGTGCCGACGGATTGACTTTGCAAATAAACAAACTGACAAACACGTCGCGATACCGAGGCATATTTTTGTTGCCGCGATAACGATGATCCTGATTAGCGGTGCAGCCAACCCGATAATGATACTGTGGTCAATCTAGATTCGAAATATAATAAAAAAGTATGACGCGACAGACCGCGGTTCGTAATTTCTAAGAGTGGTCAGTGAAATTAGAAGAAACGTTTTAAAATACAAAAAAATACAATAAGTTTTAAGACAAAAAATACTGGACAATGATTTTTGAAAAGCAATGAGTGGTATGGAAACAAAACATAAAACATATGACACGAAAGATTTAGGCATAACATTTTCTAACGCGTGGTCTGGTATAAACAAAAATCATACATATCAATGGCGTTTTGAACTTGGCTCAAATTAAAAGAAATAAAATATATGATATCATATTTGTTGTTTTGCAATATCGTCTTGTAGTCGATTGTATACAAACATGTACAGTGAAACTTGTAAAGATAATGATGATGATTTTGGAAATATAATCAATGGTGGATGACTTCGGTCGAATGACCAGAACGTGCCGATATAATAGGCCGTTTGGCTTAGGTCCCAGAGGTCGGAAACAGGGCAGGTTCGCCGGTCCTTTTGGTCAGGTCAGGTGATTCCTGGTTGGCGTAGGTGTCACGACAAACAATGTCCGGTACTTCGGCAGAAACTCATCCGGGTCATTGCTTTTTGTTGCAGATTGCTCGAGAGTATGAAGATGCCCTCGCGGACCTCGGGATTCCACATCAGCGACATCCTAGATCTGAACGACTCGAAACCAAGCAATGAGGAGACAGAGATATCTGGTTAGTAGGGAATAATTTAAAAAATAAAATTCTCATTACTTCCACGCTGAGAAAAATGGTAAAGTATATTTAGCTATACTTACAGCAAAATTAGGATATATTTTCCAATATGAAAAAATAGCAATATTTTCTGAGACACTTTGCTATACTTAACAGGAAATTCACATATAACTCTAGCAAAGGATTCACGAACTTATTGCAATGTTCTTTACACTGGAAAGTATATCGCCATTTAGCTCTACTTATAGATAAATATGCTTTACCATTTCTCTCAGTGCAAGCATTACAATTATGATACTATCAGAAGTCCTAAAACTACTGATAGGAACACGTTCTAATTTTCAATCAATTTCTATTTATTGCAATGTATTTTGAACAATAATCAAGGCAAATGTTGTAGAATCATTAAAAAGCTGAAACTGGTTCTGGTTAAGGCATTTTGTAAAGTTTGCAAATCAGACGGATTGAGAAAAATGTCCTTTTTCTGCTTCTAGCTGGTCAAACAGTTCTGCCGTCGGCTAATGATATCCCTGCCAGTTACCAGCAGCTCCTAGAGCATACTATGCTGCACCCAGCAGCCTCGGTCCATGGCGTTAACTTCAACATCAACCGAGTGTCCATCCCGCAATTCCCCCTCCCACCCCCTGGATCATCCCTCAACTGTTGGCATCAGACCGGCCCGAATATTTCGCCACCGATGCCGCAGCCTCTGGACGAAGTCAATGGTGAGATTCGTTTTGCTATACGATTTATTCTGCTGATTTACTGGAGTAAGTCACTTGAGTCCGAATTAGAGTTCTGAATTCTGAAGTTAAAAATTAGACTTCAGAATTCAGAACTTTCAGAGTCCATCTTCTTGACTTCAATTTTGCAAATGTCAACCCAACGTTCAGGATAACTTCTGCCAAGGAAAGTTTTCGAGTAGCTTCCAGGTGTCGTTCCTAATGATATGTCGAAGAAGCAAAAACGTCTTTGTAAATTCGAGGCGTTCCCCTCAGTCAGTCGACAGTAAATCGTGGCGCGAAATCGTCCTCAAAAAGAGGTTTGTATTTTTGTAGCCTCTAACCATTTTCTTGCTAGCGATCGCGAGGGATACATTTCAAGCAACCCTTATTTATTTAGCACCCTCCAATTGGTTCGTGTCGGCTAAGCAGGATCTAATAGGCCTATAAAAGATCCTTGTGTTGCATTGGCGATTGGTCGTCGAAAGGAACAGATGTCCTCTCCTCGATACAGTGGGGGACAAACGGCTCGTACCTTGTCGCGCGGTTTGCAATGAATTCGAACGCTGTCACGCCCTGAAATGCATTGTTGCATTGCGTCTGCTATATCGCTTGTTTTTTTCGCCCGCTATTTCGTGTAATCTTTTCGGATGACTGCGGAACAGAATTCGAAATTGGGATGCGACTTATCGCGGGAAAACACGAGACGTTTTTTTGCCTCTCGGTGGTCTAGATTCGAGGTGATAAAGTTTGATTGATAAATCGAGATAACGGGATGTTAGAACGGAGAAACTTCGAAGATAGCGACAAAAATTGGACGGTTGGTTTAAAGACAGAAGACAAATTTAGAAGAAAAACATTTTTATTGCGACATTTTTCATGGTGTTTGCTCTGAATTGTGGGATATTTTTCCACAGATCCGTTATCAATCTCCGTGATGTTAATCTTAAGTAGAACAACTTCATAAACAACGTTAATCCCCGAGCTCATCAAAAATGCTGCTCTCGAATTCGTTAAGTGTGAGAATGATCCTCGTGCGTTCTAATTGAAATCACAGGGCGAGATCCCGTCCCGGCATAATCTCTCATGAAAACGATATGGTTGATTCTGTGGGGTCCTGCGGGCCGCGCGGATATCAAATGCGCTTTATATTGGTTCACACCCTCCTAAGGGGTCGAGACCCGTTCTGCTCTCCCCCAGAAAATATATTATACGAACGAAACCCACGACGCAACATGCAGCTCGGGACGTACGCCTAACGAAACCTCGGTTCAGCTGGTCCGCCCCGAAACCGTTTTACCTGTTAACATATGAATTGATTGATGAACCACTGGGAAGCGGCGGTTTGGGTCTCGAGGGGTCGATAATTACGAGTTATTGGTCGTATAGTCTTAGTCGACTGCAGCTGCATTTCGATATTTGCTCTTCGACGCAATCTTGTAGTTGAATTCGTTCCAAAAGTTGGATTTGAGTTTAGAAAGGGATTTCCAAAATGATGATTTGAGTAGGACATCGAGATTCAAGATTGGTAGGATGTGGGAGATTTATAAATTGGGTCATGGGATGTAGTTCGCAGGTAACGCTTGAAAAAAACTGAGCATTGAAGTAAGGCCTAGCATTTGTTGCATGGATAAGTATGAGGTGGACTCTGACGAGATCTAAAAGGTGTCTAATTTCAATGAGAGATAACTGCATGCAAACCAGTTGAAACTTTATTCACCTTCGCATACCGCTTTCAAAATCCCTCATCTACGACTTTTTTTAACCATTAAAACTCAAGTAAAACAAACTATGTCTCTAAGGACTCAAATTTCAACCTAGGATAACTTCGACCAAAGGACTTAAAACTTAAAATTTCTGCCACCCCGATTCCCCTGATTCCAAAACTAACCAGTCGATTATCGTCTTCCAGCTTTGCAACAGCCAGACTCGACCAGTCCGACGATCTCTGACCTCTCCTACCCGTCCCAGCGAGACAACAGCGTGCAGGGTTCGAAGGAGGAGGATGAACTCCTCGAGGACGATCAGGAACTGGAAGATGAGGAGGACGACGAGGATGGGGAAGCTTGTGATGAACGGAAAAAGAGCCAGGAACTTGAGTGTCGGAACAACACGGCCAACACCGGAATACGAGCCAGGCGCGGAAGATCTCCCGAGGAGGCCGAGCATAAAAAGCGAAAACGACGCGTGCTCTTCTCTAAAGCGCAGACCTACGAGCTGGAACGCCGGTTCCGGCAACAGAGATATCTGAGCGCTCCGGAACGAGAACATCTAGCGTCGATCATCCGGCTGACCCCGACCCAGGTGAAAATCTGGTTCCAGAATCACAGGTACAAGACGAAGAGAGCCGCGACGGAGCGAGTAGAAGCTGTGGGAAATCGGCTGGATTGTTCTCCGAGAAGGGTTGCGGTGCCAGTTCTGGTCCGGGATGGCAAACCCTGCCAGTCGAAGCTGTTAGAGTCCTGTCCGCCAGGTGGCGCGGCGTTTCCGGCACCCGGAGCTCAGATGCCGATGCCTCCGTACAAACCACCATATTGGTGGTGAAGGCAGTTCAGGAATGTGCGGGTGGGAAGGGATGTCCAAAGATTGTACATTTTAGAAGAGTTGGTTGGAGCCTGGGGACTATTGAGGCCTAGTCAAATATAGTTTATGGTCGTATGATATTAGTGCACTTGGATCTGATGGTAGGGTTATTTAGAATGAATGGTTAGGTGTTACTCTGGTAGGATTCAGGGTTAGAGAATGGATTCTGGATGGATGCAAATTTTGGTTGATTTTGGAGAGCGGTTGAGGCAATAGGATATATCCCAGCAGAGAAAAGTTCATCAGATCTAATACGCCACAGCCAGCAATGTCGAGACTCAAATGTTGTTCAGGAGAAAATAGGTTCAATAGCAATT
Source organism: Ceratoteleas bidentatus (assembly GCA_022817645.1). Taxonomy (NCBI): domain Eukaryota; kingdom Metazoa; phylum Arthropoda; class Insecta; order Hymenoptera; family Scelionidae; genus Ceratoteleas; species Ceratoteleas bidentatus. The sequence goes on along the minus strand of JABFPB010007898.1, from coordinate 2,643 downwards.
AGGCGTTGAAATCTGTTAGAACCTTCGTTTGATGAGACGCGAATACTCCCCAGGACTGTAAATACGCGAAGCGCATTGAGATCCGTCAATTCCGGGAGGACAACGACGTAATATTGAGCCAGAGTTCGAGGATTAAAAAATGAAAAAAAAATGTTCAGCGACTCTGGGCAGGCCAAATGACGGTGTAAATATTGTAGCGGATCGAATAAGTCGATTTCCCTTTTTGCGAAGAATTGTCTTAAAGTTGTTGCCAGGAATTGTTGTCGTCGAGTAAGTGTAATGCAAGGAGGAGCTGCAATTGTCCCGGTATTTATTTAAGTAAATTGTATATATGTACATTGTGTATTATATCTATAGTGAACTAATATATCAGAAACATATTTAATAAATCGAACAAAATATAACTCGGCGTTTTGACTCTCAATGACCTTTCCCTCGATTTTCGTTTCGTCTTTAAATTTCGCCCGCGTTACGCATTGTTCGGCGCCCTTTTTCTGCTGCCGGAAGAGCGCGCAGTTTGACTGACGCGCGTCCGACTTCCGTTTCCTAGCGGCCATCTTGTTACCGGATTGGATTTCCGGCTCTCGGAGCAAGTCGAACAGAAACATCGCTCGGACTTCTGCCGGAGATAAGTTCATTATACCGAGATCGAGAGCAAAAAATAATGGAAATATTACGAGAAAAATATAATGCGAAGCGAATAATTTCTATTCTACACTGAAAAATGTATGGTTGGCACTATATACATGGTTGTCATAAACATACAGTATGGCTGATTGTGCACAGCAATACCGTTGGGTTACGCCAAACAGACGTGTAGTCGCCCCAAACATATATACACTGTAAAAAAAGCTGCGTAAAATTCCGTTAAATATGACATTGCTCAGCAAAATGTCCTAAATAATTTGTCTCTTGGCAGTGACAGGTAATGCGCGAACATTGAAAACCAATGCGTTTCACAGCGATTTCAAATGTTTTCGCAGTTGCTTCGAATGTTCGCACACTATCTGTCACTGCTTACAACACACATCTTTTAGGACATTGCTGAGCTATGTCTCGAACATTGACGGAAACTGTCTTTAGTTTTCCGTGTAGTTAAATCAGATGAATATGAAGTATTATTATATAAAGAGTCATGACACAATAAAAAAACAGCATATTTAGTTAATAATCTCAACACAAATAATGCACGTTTAACCTATTTCATGAACTGCATGTCAAATTCCACTAAATGCAGTTTTCCACTGATTTTGTAAACTTTCGTAATATTTAACGTAATTTTCCGTTAAATTTGGTGGAATATTACGAACTTTTTTTTACATTGTATGGTTGGCCGAATCATATGTAAGTTTACATCAACCTGGGAGTAATAATACTGGGTGTAATAATACAGGCGTGGTTGCTACAATCCAGTCAGTTTTTTCAGTGTAATCTTTATAATGTGATGCAAATATTACTATATCCAGAAAGGTAGTAAAAGTACAAAAAATTAATCAGTATAAAAGTATAAACAGCTACATTGGTAATAGAACAATATGCGCTGTAATCGTGATAATATGATATTATTGGATTTCAGGATCAATTTGTGACATATTTCAGCTAATGAATATTGTCAAGTTTTTAAATTTCCATAGTACAATTTACTGTAGTATTATTCGATATCGTAGAAATAATATTTTACGATATTATTTTACACTGCACATATTTATAAAAATGTTTCCTAAGAAAAGTTTAATGAACGGTTCGTTTTTTGCATTCGATTCGAGAAACACTTGAGCATTCAAAGTGGCCAGACGAAGTTGTCATCGCCCGCATGGACGCTCCAGTTAAATGGTCTGTGATGAAATTTCGGTACATCGTGATTACTGCGCGGATCGGACGATGACGAAGCGGAGTCAATGGCGTGGACAGCGGCCGGCATATGCTCGCACATATCGCGAGGAACGCTCGGAGCGCCGAACCGGAAGCGCCAGATAACATTCACGCGGTTTATGATTTATATGACCGCGCGCAATCTTGATCTGGACACAGTCCATCGGATGTCTTTCACGGCGAATGGCCCTAAAGTGACTGCCGAGAGAGATACGTCTAATCTAGGCTCGGGTTCCTTCTTTTGTCACAGGGATTTCGCGAGAATAAATTAATGGTGGTCCGCAGATACGAACGAATTTTTTTTTTGTTCTTTTTGCGTTTAATTAATTCTTTTTTTCGTTTAATTTGCAAATAAACATTGGAGGAAAAAAGCCTTTCCTCCTGTGTTGACATATGTTGGTTTTTACTTCTTTTTCCTTAAGGATGTTCTATACATATTATATTGTTGAATTTTCAAAATGATGAGAATGTCACAAAACTTCGAAAATATATTTCTTAAGTTATCGAAAGAACCTATGAATTATTTCAGAATTTTTCACAGACTGCAGTCAAAGATAAATGAATTGTAATAGTATGTTGTTATGCTAGGCGCGAAAACGGAACTTTTCAGGGCGAGTGGGAGTTGCCAAACCCGTGCCGTAGGCTCGCCGAAGGCGAGTCGAAGGCGAGGGTTTGGCACCCACTCGCCCCGAAATTGCGTTTTCGCGCCCAGCACAACATTATATTTTTCCCGATGTTGCATGTGAAAACGACACTTTGAGTGCTTTGAGG
>JABFPB010007897.1:0-10590 GCA_022817645.1 Ceratoteleas bidentatus | reverse complement strand
TTTAGCCATTTTACCAAACGGTCCCCTTAACACAGCACTGGATAACACCAATGATACATTTTTCAATAAAAAGGACTAGTTTTGTCAAAAAAAAAAAAAAAAAAAAATTAATAATAAAAAGCTTTGGTCTAGATTAAAATATTGAAAAATATGTTTCAGACTTTGATGAGTAATTTATGAGTTTCTATAATAGTTTTTATTTTTGGCAAAAAAATGTTGTGTAAATGAGAAATTATGAAAAACCATCTGAGAATTCATACTAATTTAAATATAAAAATAAAACAATGAGATGGTCAAAGAAATCCCGCAAATGCGTCGTTCAACTGAATTAGAATTTTTACACGATGAAGTCTTCATACGTCGCATTCTCACGTACTAAAAATCGCGGTAAGAGTTTGCGAACAAGCGCGGCCAGATTGAAAATTTTCTTCCCCACGATTATCTCTCTTACCTCGCATTGTGCGACAAGAAACCGGACAAATACGCGCCTATAAATTTTGGCATAAATAACGCTCATTCGCAATCCCAGCTATTATCGTTCGATTTTCCTCGTAGAACGGCGACAGTCGCCATAAATCCCGATTGAACGCCGAGTATCCTTTGTTGCGCTGCACAATCAACGTTTTTATTCAAATAATTAAATGCGAAATAGTAGCATTTAACCCCTTTAAACCAATTCAGCAAATCCCATTGTGGACCCATGTACCCATGGTACGTGGGTTCTTGGGCCCATAAGATGGGCCATGCAAAATATGACCATTGGCTAGAAAAAAAGTTTTCGCGCTGGCACAAAGCAAAGTAAAAATACATTATTATTTCACGCGTCATAAACATCCTAAAATCAGACACCTTCCTGGACGTTAATGGACGTAAATCGCCCATTCCGAATCGTGCCATCAGAAACATCCTGTCATTCCATCAATCAGAACCAACCCCATCGCCCTCTGGACCAGCGACACCTGTTTCCAAAGCAAACTTCTCCGCGTCCATTACCCGAGTAGCGTTCCCGTAAACCGTCTATAAAAATCATTCGCACTCTATAAACCCGTGTCCCATTTACCCCACGTTTTTACGCCGCCGCGAAGATCGTGGGAAAATGTGTCAGCGTGCGGGATGCAAATAACGCGAAGCGCGCGCGGCGATTAAAAGCCGGTCGGCTGTATCGGTGCCGCTCGCGCGGTCTCGCTAAATATATCTCGGATTTGCGAGCGATAATAGGAGACGCACGACCGCGGGAGCTTCCAGTGAGCGTCGCGACGCGAACACTACCTGAACTCCTTTTGGATAGGTCAGTGAACGTACGAGGGGTGGGTTCGCGACGTACCGGCTGACGCCGCGCGAGAGCCTCCCATTCAGAGGAAGCTTGCGTGCTAAACGCCGGGGCCCTTTTCTCGCGCGTGCAATGCGTCAAGCCACAACTAACCAGGGTTCGACTCGGCGGCTGTCAACGCGCGCTCATTAAGTACCACGAGGTGGTTGTTGTTGTTGTTGTGGTGGTAGCGTCGTTACAAAGTGTTGATAGGTTTTCAGGAGTTGGATGGGGTGATCGGAGGGGTCATTTTATAACTATTTACATGGATGTAAAACCGATAAATGTAGCATGATTTTTACACCGGAAATGTTACTCTGTAAATAGGCGGGGCGTATACTTGAAAAATACTTTAAAATTCCAAAATGACATGGACGTTACGCTCGACTTTGATTTTACACCATTACTGGGCCTCGGATGTAAGGATAAATGTATCACTTTATATACACCGAAAATATATTTTCGGTGTATTAGAAATGTATTAGAAATGATTATAAACTCCTCATTTCTAACATATCCCGTGAAAATGGAGTGTAAGAATGTTTAGTGTAAAAAAAAACATTACTAAATTTGTCGTGTGCACCGTTACTTTTATACTAAAAATCGATCACATTTCATTAACATTAAACAAATGCGATGTAAATCAAAATTCTAGGGCAGACAGCGATGCGAACTGGTGGAAAAGTGATATGAATTTAAATTTTATGCTTTCAAATAGTCCAACACTTTTTTCGATTACGGTAACATTGGTCAGGTTTCATTTGGTTGAGTCTTAGGAGTATAAATCTTTTTCAGCAAACGTTAGTGCGTTGAATCATGTAGTTTTAATGGAAAGCCTAACTTGTTGAGTGGACACCTGTCAGATTAGATGATACATTTACGTCTTGTTTCCAGAATTTACACCTCAGGATGGTAGAAGTTTTGCTCGAAAATGGAGAATCTTATTGAAATAAAATTACATTTTGAAACAAAAATATCGAATGGAGTGTTAATGTTATATTGTTTTAGTTTCGCACCATGCATATATAATAGGATTAATTATATTTTTCAAATGTCATCTTTACATGAAAATTAGAAAAATAGGATTTCCACGTGAAATGTGAATATAACAGTTAGTGATCGCACAGAAAAAAAATCGAGCATCCGTCTAATCGTATGACATTGCTTTTTTCATAATCTGCTTAGCGAGCAAAATCGCATCTAATTCGTAGATTAAACCAAACAATTCTCCCATAATTGATATAATAATAATATTGACAAGCTAATAATAATATATTTACAGTATATTGCATATACAGTTTTTTTCTATTACCGGAGGAGAACGAAATATACAATATTTTTTATAATCATTCGAAATAATAATATAGATGTTGATGCAATTATTATTCGGATATTACTTTAATTTTATATGAGCGGACTTCAATAATTATATGATTTCATTTGTTTCTATATTATTAGGATGGCAATGCATTAAAAATGATTTGGGCGAATTTTTTCGTTATTTTTATTTATTATTACTAAAAATGCAATCTAAATAAATAATTAATGCAAAGATGCAGAAATACATAAATATTTCATGAAGAATAATAATAGATGGAAATCGTTAAATATAATATTCATCAACTAACTTCTAAATTACGACTATACCCATGATTTTTATATTTATCTGTCGTACAAAGCAATTCTAAATTATAGAATTTATTATATATTTACTTCCATAGTGTGCGCGTAGATAGTTTGGGACAAGAGAATAGAACATGTTAGCGGTAATTCGACACTGAGTATTGGGTGAATCTGCGCACCTCCATGCGCATAATAATGGACGATGATGCAATACTTCAGGAAGTGCTGGAGTAGGAAATTTAAGACGGGCAGATGTTTTAGAGATGTTACACAAACATAAATATAAATATACCGAGACATATACAATTATACATAATTTTAAATGTATTAATTCAGGATGAGGAATAAAACAAACCTATTAAAATGTGAATAATACATTAAGGACGTATATTCTTATAAACAACACAAATATCACAAACAGATATTTGTTTGTGACAACAAATTTACTCAAATACATTTCCATCAAATCTGACAAGATTAAATGTGCCAATAAAAAAACCCCTTGAATTCATGGTAATCGAAGAAAGAAACTAAGTGATTTAAATAGATTAAATTACATGGCTTGGTTGATACAAATGTTTGAGATTGTTCCCAGGAAATTGAAAACCAAGTAGTGGTTTACTCAACGCCAACGTTTTGCCAAGTTTAATTGAAAAAAAAATCGAGCATCCAGAATCTTGCCTGTAAAATCGAAAATTAACTAACTTTAAAATTATGAACTTAATCTCTACCCGACTGTGCATCGTATATTCACTTATTTATTTAAAATCAAAGGGGTGGCGGTTATCATGTAACAAACGCAATTTTGTAAGCTTGTAACTAAATTTCGATCACGCTGTGTTGATATTTTAAGGTATTAAAGGAAATCGATGCTCGTTGGACCGCGTGAAATATTTATTAGGACATTAATGTTATCATTTTATTTAGGAAAACTTAACAAAATTTCTTACAAATTATTTTTTCATTCGATCAGGTAAAAATAGCACCGACCCCTGTACAGAATGTTTATTATTTATAATAAATGTTATAGTATTTATTAATAATATCAATTTATCAACTCGATCTGCAATTGCACTCCAAATAGTGCAATTGCAGATCGAGTTAACATTTCTATAACAATTGTATGTTTCATCCTTAACAATTGCTCCATTAACAATCGTGCGTATTGATTCTTGAAATAGCCTTTCCGGAACACGTTGCTACCCGTTTTCGGATGCCGCTGCTTTGTTACCGAATATTAAAAATCATTACTCAAACGTTCTCCTTCTCTCAAATTTTTGCATCTCCATAACTCTTAAAATATTCGCAGCAAATATTCGCAGGCGAACCACACCTCCCTTCATTCTTCACCTTCAACGATTTTAGGATACTCGCCCTAAATATCGCCCCCGTCATACAATGGCAACTTATTCGCTTGGCGCGGAATTTCGGGCCGTAAACTTTGACGATCGGCACCGTTCGGCTCGAAACTTTGTCGTATCGCAAAATTTATCGTCCGCCGATTATGCGATCGTGCGTCTTCATTTGACCCAACGTAAATCACGGCATGTATCATGCCATTACAACAAGCGCCACAAAAAAAATATAAGATTAAAATTAGCTAAATGGGTTTATCTGCGAGTACTTACTTACATTCGCAATGAATAGTGGTTGATATATAAACACTCTTAGAAATTTCATACTGTCACGGAAAGATTCATTCTGTCAGAGCATGATGTTGTTTCTGACAACCAGATTTCATTCTCTCACAGCGTGAATCTTTCTGTGACAGTATGAATCTTGTTGTGACAGTATGATACCTTTTGATATTTTTAAGAGTGTATACACACGGAAAAAACAGATTTTTTATTTCTGCAGCAGTTCCTGTGAAATTAACCGGCCAGAGTACCGGCCTGTATATTTCACAGGAGCGCCAGCCTGTAGATTCTATTCGTAGACAAATGCCTGTAGCATTTATCTACGAATTTGTCCACGGCGCCCAAGTGACAAAATCATCCGAAATTCGATAAAATGTCACTAATTAAATAAAAACAACGTTCGCGAGTATCACCGGCATTTAGTTAACGCCTCCTGTGGACTGAAGGCAACTTAACCTCAAAATATAATGTGCACTTTTGTCACTATGCGCGGCGCTGTGCCACACGGAAAGAAAAATCGACTCACTATCAGTTGACAGTTCGCCAAGCGATAATCTTATAAGGGGAGGTTCTTGTTTCTCGTGCTCAAATATACATAAAGTTTGGGAATTTTTTTAAGCCAATGAAAAGACATACGAACATGCGGTTGGGACAGTTTTATTTGTTATATTTCACAGAATAAATCCTATTTTTACCCCCGAAAAAACAAAATGGTGTCTCAAAATGGCGTTTTTCTCGAAACTATGTTTTTTTCCTTACGCCGAGCGTAAGGAAAAAAATCGTTTCAACGGTTCATTCGATTGAAGTTCGGCCATTCGGGTCAAAGTTCAAAAAATGACGTAAAAAACAGTACTTTTTTCAAATGCCCATAACTTGGGTAAATTTTGTCCGATTTCAATGATTTTAGGTATAAGTCACAGCAAATTTCATCTACTTTAAGGGTGCAAAATATCTCTGTTTACAGTACAACACGAGATGACGAGTGCTCGGCGCAGCGGAGGAATCCAATCCAGGATGCAGTCTCGACGGGAAGCCATTTTGAGACGCCATTTTGTTTTTTCGGGGGTAAAAAAATAGGATTTATTCTGTAAAATATAACAAATAAAACTGTCCCAACCGCATGTTCGTAGGTCTTTTCATTGGCTTAAAAAAATTCCCAAACTTTATGTATATTTGAGCACGAGAAACAAGAAGCTCCCCTTAAGCAAACCCTTTATAAACAATATTTGTATTCCCCCTTAACTTTGAGAATATATGTGTAACTTTTGCTGAGCATTAATTTCCCGTCTCAGTGTTTTTTTGCAACTAATCGCACGAATCTGGCGAAGTCGATGGGCCGTTGCGTGGACCAACCTCGTGCTTTTCGTACGCCATTCCGCTTCACCGTTCCAGGGCACCGCGAATCTAGTTTTTCCTTTTTGCTTTCCCTGTATCTTATCTTTGTCGCTTATGAGCGACTAGCGGTCCTGACCCTCCCTGAATTTACGTGTTGTTGGTGAGTTTTTGGCTCTGAATCGGTGGCGAAGGGGCGTGTCGCACATTTTCCCGAAGATCCGAAAACGACGACACGTTACAAGTTATTAACAGTTAACAGCAAATTTAGAAAAAAATTAGATGCTTAACTAATCGGTGCGCCCTCTAGACTTAAACTAAAAAATTATAATGATGTCTCACCTTATTTTTTCATAGAAAAGTATCATTTTATCGATAAGGCAAAAAAATGATTTTTTTTCGATAAACCCTAATATGTATATCACATATTTATATTTTTTTTCTTTTTACGAAACATTATAAATATTCGTAATTGACATAATATTATGAAAAATTAGCTAATATCTGCCATAAATTAAAATGCTTAAAAATAAAGATATAATATAATATTTTCAGTAAATTAGGGGTAAATTAGGGGTTTTCAGTAAATCAAGGGTCGCGGACGCGACCCGACGAGGCAAAGCCCCCCGGAGGGCGGACTATATACCGGAGAACGAACGACAACTGAAGCGTTCTCTCTCCTGCTTGCATTGTTTCAATGCGCGAAGAAGGATGCAAGATGTCTTCTTTTTCTTGTTGATTAGTGGCGCTGAGCTTATCTCATTGGGCCATCATCGTGACTGATAGATGTCGTGCCGTGTCACATCCCCACAAATCATAGGGACTTTCGAATTGCAGCATTTCCTCCAATGTAAATGGAGTTGTCGATTATTAATTAATCACTAGGCGACAGTCTTGGTTCGATTTTATGTTGGCAGCATTGAAATAAATAACAAAATAGACTACTTTATGTGTTCTATATTTCAAATCACTAATAGATACGGTGGTTCATATCAAATATAATCTTTCGTTTTTTTACTATAATTTATCAGTGGTATAAGCGTTCGGATGTCAAGATTTGCGAGTATGTTAACAAAATCAATCGGAAACTTAATTTCCATCCTTTTCCAAGACCCAATCAAAATTGTTCTCTCAGTTAAATAATTAGGGCAAAAAACAAGTAGTGTGATAAAGTCTCTGGAGTGGAATCATCACAGCTACAAAAGGGCGAATCAACCAGATTTTTGTCATGTAAACTATGATTAAGGGCGATATGGTTCGACCTGAGCCGATTAACACATGTTATACTACCCCTGTCAAGGTCAGTCTTCCAGAACCAGGGCCTCACCCTTTCCCGAACATAAAAATGTTCAAAAAAGTCGGTACCCCTGTTTAAGGCCTTATAATTGTCAATATAATTAACAAAGCAAATTTTCATTTTTCTATTAATCAGTTCTATATAGTCTTTTGACGGAATTCTGAAATTAGATACTTGCAAAGATTTTCGGGCCGAGTTAGCTAATGAATCGACTCTCTCATTTCCCAAAATATTCTTGTGGCTTGGTATCCACACTAAATTGACATTACAATTATATCTAGTAGCTTAAGAATCTTCTTTATTTCATAAATTAGGTAATTATCATGTAAGATGTTAAAGTTACTGATACAGGTTAGTACACTTAAAGCATCCGAGAAAATCGTGTAGTTATTAAAGAATGGTCTTGAGTAAACTCATCCCATATCTTTGTTAAGGTGACATAGATAGCTATAGCTTCAGCGGAAAAAATCGAGAATTGTCCCTTGAGCTTAACCTGGCTCTCCCATTTCAATTTGGGACAGTGAGCGGCAGCTCCAACGTAGTTCCAGTGTTCGCCCTTAGAGATTTTATTGGCGTTTGTTTTTATTGGCCTCAGATGGATACATCAGGTTAAGCCTTTCAGCTTCCCTTCTCTCTCTCCTTGCCCTCTCTCAAGTCGTCATCCCACCAAGGCTTTGGTTTAAAATTTCTCTTTTTCTTCTCAAAAGTGTTGGCACCAGGCGGCCGAGTGACACCATTAACCTGCAAGCAAGGCCCAGCGCCAGAGTCACCAATGACAACACTTCTATAAATATTACACTTTTTCCCAATTTCTAGCATGGTGCTCTTGATGTCAGAGCAAAGTTGCTCGTAAACCAGCAGGTAGTTTCATCCCGAAACATGTTCGTATTCAAACTTCGTCCGAATACATTCATCTAATTTTGTGCTAAATTGATTCCAATCAAAATCTTTCATATTAAATTTATGAGTTGAGTTGTCCTTATATTCGACATTAGTGTCAATTGTTGTTATAGTTGGTAAGTGATCACTACCCATTAAATCATCATATAACTCAAATTCTGAAAAGGGAAATAAATCCATGGAGACCATTGCAAGATCTAAGGTTGACGGTTTATTATTATTATGGGGATAATGAGTAAAAGACTCATTGTTAATAATTTTTAACATAGACTCATCAAACTTGTCAACAAAATAACTACTACCTGAACTACTTAACGGGGCTCCCCATAAAGGATGGTGTAAGTTGAAATCACCTACTATTATCACTTTTTCTATATTCCTAAAGAAATTAAAAAAATCGATTTACTGTTTCTCTGTCTAATTCAGAAGATGGTGGTCTATATACATTGATAATAGTGAATAAGCCCCCTTTAATCTGGATACCTAAAGTTTCCAGGACTTCCGGGAAATTGGGTAAGTCTTCTAAAATGTTAAATTTTATTTTGTTCTTAATTATCATGGATAATCCATGTTTACTATTAACGTTTAAACTGTTATCATGCAAGATCATGTGATCTCTGATACGAGTATTGCTTTTACTTTTATCACTTAGCAAAGTTTCACTTAATAATATAATGTCGAATTTGTTGGTTAGATCAATAATATCTGTCTTTTTACTGGAATAGCCTTGGCAATTCCATTAACAAATCATTAATTTACTATTGTTCATATGAGTTTAAGTATGTATTGATATTTATGATATTTTCTACAATTGGTTTCAATTTCGTTGGTTCAATTTGTTTAAATTTTTTCGAAAGATTTTCAATCGTGCTCAGTAAGTAGGACCTGGAACCCCCCTCCAATTGATCAAAAGCGGTGAGCTCCAAGCCACACTCTCCCAGAAGTTTCATCAAAGTTGGTTCAAATAATTCAACCTCACCACCCTGGGAGGATCCCTCCTGCTGGTTCGATTTAAATTCATAGACTGGGATTATTTTTGGTTTTTGTAAAATTTGATACTCGGTTACACGCGGTTTATCTTTCCTAATATAAGTCTTCTGTTTATTATTGACGGTCTTCGGTTGTGGTTTGGTTTTTCTAAAATCAAATGACAGGGTTTCAGCATATGTTGTTTGACCAGACGGAATTTCCGATAAAGGAGCGAATTTATTTGTTATAGTACTTGGGAAATTTGATTGATTTAACTGTGGAACCGAATCCTCAAAAAGGACAGTCTTGTTTTGGCTCTGCAAATTATTGCGGTCTGGGTTGTTATCAGACTTATTTTTTTCATTGGAGAACATATATTTCAACGCCTCTCCAAATGACCACCCCCCTCTATGGGAGAGCCTAAGGGCTTCTCTATACTTTTCATAATTTGGGTATTTCTGGTCAAAAACCCAATGTTCTCCTTGACAATTAATACATTTAGGTGTGGATTCCTTTTGGGTACAAATGGAAAACGTACAAATCATCCCATCAGCATGCCTCACCTCGCCACACCAGGGGCATCGCGATTTAGATTTACATATCTTGCTCACATGCCCTTGGCGATAACATCTGAAGCAATTGGAAAGATGTGGATCGTACTCCTGGACTTTATAAATACTGTGTCTAAACTTGACTCTATCATGCAAAAACGACGCCGAAAACTTGACCATGACAGAGGCAGTAGGAACATACGTCGCTGTGGTCTCACCAGGTGTTTTACAATATTCTTTCATCCTTGATACACTTATAATTTCAACATTCTCCGCAGTAAACTCCGCGGTTAAAGTTTCGTCCTTATATTTTATGGGAATATCCCGAATTACCCCTATTTTACAAATTTTACTTTGGGGAATAGTTGCCAAAAAATTTTTCTGTTTAAAAACATCGTCATCAAGAATTTTATTTGCTGCAAAAATATTATTGGTTGATATATTAAATTTGTTAAAACCTATCGTATCTACACGAAATTCAATTTTATCGTAATTGTCTATCAGAATATTCCCACTCTCACTTTAGTGAATTCTTTTAGTTTTGCCGTTTTCCAGAATAATATTTTCTTTCATTTGTATATATATATATATATATAATAAGGCGCATTATGGCACGGTTGATAATATTTCAAAGCATCGAAGAGTTTTGTTTTGGGTAGTGTTTTTGTGGCCGAATTGTTTTGGTCTGAGAAAGATCCCGAACCCGAAACTCTCACTCCAGAATTGTCTTTACAAAACTTGCTTTCGTCATTTTGGTGGTCATTTGAATCATCGAATTTCCTTTTGATAATTTTTCTCTCGGTAGAATCATTGACTTCCATCGGCTCATTTTGTTTTTTATGATCAACATGATCATCGTCAAGGGGGGGGGGCAAAGCGGAATTAGATGCGGTAACTACCGAATTATCTTTTTCTGCGATAGATTTGCTCAAATCATTGTCAATTATTTTATTTTGGCTACTCATAGGCCGC
>JABFPB010007896.1:0-10590 GCA_022817645.1 Ceratoteleas bidentatus | reverse complement strand
GATAGCATTTATAGTTTTCTGGCAATCCACGACTTTATAAAAGAATGTCACAAACAGGCCAAAAATAGGGCTTTTTTAGAGTTTTTTTTACATTAACATGAATTTTTTTTCAAATTGAACAATCAAAATTCTGCCTGACCTATCTATTCATTATTAAATCCTAAACATTTTAACGAAAACTACATCAAAATCGGATCAAAATTCGTGTACCTGTAACTTTTTAAAGTTAAAAATTTCTGCAAAAAATGTTTTCCAGATAATCGAGTTCAAAGTAAGAAGTTCTCTGACAGTCACTAAAAATCTTTCAATAACATGAAAAATAACAGTTTCTACGCGTTTTATTTTTTAAATTCATATTATAGAGCACATATCAAAGTTAGAATATACAATTAAAAAAAATTCGTCAACAAATCTTTTTTGACCAAAAAGCACCAGACGGTCCCCTTAAACAGAAATCAACTAATATTTCTAAACAGTTGGACATTTCTCTAATTCTATAATTGTTCTCTTATTCAAGGCGAACAGAAAGTTGATAAGATAATTTGTATGGTCAAAACCGGTATTAAAATAAAATACAAACTCTTAATAAACTCTACGGTTTTACATTGTAAATGATTACATTGCAACTATTTTGTATATGATTAATAGAATCATGATTGATTTACAAAATGAATCAGATATACGTGTAGTAAATCAAATATGTCTCAGTGATTAATATAATTATTTATAACTATCATATGTTTGTTAATAAATTATTTACTATTTGTAAATAATTTGTAAGATATTCAAACTGACAGTTTTTTACTTCGATCTTTGAATTTTAAAATTCGATTTATTGTCCTTTCAAATTGTACATTTCAAACCTCTAATTTTTGGAAATAACCTCTCAAAATTTAAATGTTTATTCTAAATTTCGAATTTTTCATTTTTACTTATTAAATTCATTTATTTTTTGTATTTTTGAACTGTTAAATAATTTTCAATTTACCCTACACGGAGGAAAAAGTGTACTTAAATTTCAAATAAAGTATAGAAAAAGAATACTATATGTAAGTTATAAGAAATTTTCAAATACAGTACATAAAAGGGCGTAGATTTATGCGATCATTCCATCTAAATTTTAGCGTTCTTCTTATTTTTATAGAAAGATTTCATATACCATATTTGAAACTCCTTTATAACTTACATACAGAACTCTTTTTCTACACTTTATTTGAAAATTTAGTACACTATTTTTCTCAGTATAAATACCATATTTGAAACTTCTTCACTACTTATAAATCGTATTCTTTTTCTACACTTTATTTCAAAATTCAGTTCACTATTTTTCTCAGTGTAAATTTACAAAAATACTGGTGTCGAATTTCCGAAAACGTCGAACCAATAAACAACTTCGCCACCCGACCCAAAATCACCGTCTCCTTCATCATCCACTCCGAAACCCGAACCATCTGTTCGACTTCGCCAACACTTGTTTAGCGAACTCTGAGTGAAAGAGCGAAATTTCGCGATTTTGTCGCGGTTCGGAGCACCTCCCTGACTGATTTACGCGGCGCCGTAAAACCAGCTCTCCTGAAGCGACCATTGTAAAACTCGCGCGGAAACGAAAATACCACGTCGATTATTGGCCGCGTCTCGCCCGGAATAATGCGCTCGCACGAGTCGCGAGCCGACGTCGGCATCGAGCCAAAACATACACGTCGCTGCATATTCGTCTGTCATTTTGTACGAATTGCAACCGCGAACACGACAAAAACGCGTGATTAAGTGCGGAATAATTGAGCGGAAAGCAATGTTTCACTTTCGGCCGGTATAATAAACATTTTTGACAATTAAATGGAGTTTTGATTGAAAAAAAATTTTTTTGAGGCCTTTTTTAATTTTTTTTTAAAGTCTAGCACGTTTTTTAAACTGGTTTTTGACTTTGAACAGACAATTTTGAAAATTTTCTGATAATATCCAACGTCAAAGTTCATAATTAACATTTTGAAAACAAATGTTAGATTTAAATTTTAAATCTAACATTTGTCTTCAAAATTTTAAAAATAATGAGAAGACAAAAATGAAGAAATTGGTTTTTGAAAAAATTGTTGGAAAACTGATCAAAAAGAAATATTTCGAAACAAATATTTTTAAGTAATTAGTAATTAATTTTAATTTTCATTGCGAAATGAAATTGAAAATTGTATTTTTTCTTGTCATTCTTAATTTCTACATTCAAATTACTAAGGGAAATATGAAAGAAAAGTGACCGTCTTTAATCATCTAATTTACGTTTTCGTTTGATAAAATTAATTGCAGGGCGACTTTTTCGGTTCGAAGACTTGTCTTATCTTAATAAAATGCACAATTTATTGTAAATCGAAGCGTCTGCGAACGGCTTAACGAACGCTACAAATTTGGTTGATAGCGAACTGCAAAAGTTGCGAAACCCTGATAACACCTTAATGATGAAGTATTTTTAGATACTCGCGGATCGATTAACAGTTATTACGTTTGAAGTTTACGTCTCAAAAACATTTCAATCGACATTTTCAATCTTTGATTCAATCACTATAAATAACGCGATTGGAATTTTGATACTATTTCCCAACATTTACAATGTTCAGCACACAATAAAAATATAAGTTCTGAAATTGATTTCCAAAATGGAAATTACAATTAAAAAAGTATCGATCATTATTAAACTTAAAATCCAATTTGAAAAAAATGTTTTCAATAAAAAACTAAAAATGTTATAATTTTAGTGAAAAAAGTATTTAATTAAATTAAATAACAAGTAATTTAGTTAATTTAAAATATTACTAATTAATTTACAATTTTATTCAAGTCTAAAATTGAAATAAAAAAAGTTAATTAAAAAACTAAATAATATTTTAACCTGAATTGGAAATAATTAATTCATTAAATTTAAATGACAAACAATTTATTTAAAATAAAACTAATTAACATTTACTATAAAACTAATTAAAATTTACAATTTTATTAAATTTCAAAATAAAATAAAAAATGTTAATGAATTAAAAAATAAAATAATTGACGAAAAAGTAAAAAAAATGCTCCGCCGTGACAGTGTTCGAAGAACACTGCCGTGACCAGGATTCGAACCTGGGTTACTACGGCCACAACGTAGGGTCCTAACCACTAGACGATCACGGCTATCGGAGGCTGTTTGCATTAGTGCCGCTTTCGGCATTTGAACGCGATTGTCGGCAGAATCGACCCGATTCAGTCAAGTATGACCCTACTATCACTTTCTCCGGCGTTGCGGCACAGCCGGATTTCGGTTCCTCTTTATCTCGTTTCCCGGCGATGAAAGAAACCGGAGAGTTAATGGCCCGTGAAATGGTCGTGGCGTAACACGAAGAATCCGTTGCCCAAATGGATCAATGATTGTTTGACCGCGGAAAACACAATCTGAATTAAGAAAAATTTCATTTAAAAACAAATTATTCAATAAAAATTAATAAAAACTAAAGATTAAAAAGTAAAGATTAAACGCTTTTTAATAATTATTCATTTTTAACAATAATTATTATTAACAAATAAAAAATAAAATAATAGTGATAATAAATTTAATACAAATGTTGATAATTCTGACTTTTTTGAAATTTGAAAAACGATAAATTGTTTAAATTGCAGTGAAATTGAATAGAACGTTAAAGTTACGTTAGAAATGGAAGTAACGTATGGAACTGATGAAATGCGATACAGTGAATTGCCGTATGATTATTTATAAGAATAATGCGGAAAGTGTGCGCGCGCCTTTAAGGGACGAAATTGGCGCGAAGTGATTGCAAATTTCGCTCGCCGCGGCGCATTCTAGAACGTATTATGCCAGTGGCGGAAGCTAAGCGGAAAGGAAGTTACGGTCGTGTCTTGTAAAAAAAGATGCCACTGCTGCAATCGAGACGCCAAGAAAGGCAAAGTTCCGTTACGATGTTACAAATCATTACCATAAGAACATCCACGACAAACTGAGTTCGCAATTTTTGGCGGAAAATACAATTTTTTTCTAATTCGAACTTTTTGGGAAAATTGCCGAACTACTTCTTTTCGCAGCAAAATAATTTGTTTTAATTTTTTAATTTTTCTCGTTTTTATCGAACTTTTTCCATTATTTCAGATGAACTGAAATACGAAATTGTCAATTGTAAAAAAAATAAATAAAATAAAAAATAATCATGTTTCAATGTAGAAATTTAATTAAATCTAAATTTAAATATTAAAACTGGATTTGTTTAAAACTAGTCAGATTGTTACGAATTTGAATTTAAAAATACACATTGTAGATATAAAATTTGCATTCAATTAACAAACGTAATTGAACTTTTCCGGTAAAAATGCCCATCGATAATAGAAGCACTATTTATCTTGGAAGTATGCAAAATGATTTCAAATTTGCAAGAAATGGGTATAACATTAGCATAACTGTTCACTTAAGATAAGTTTCAACAAATTTGGTTGGAAATGCGGGCATGCAAAGGAAATAGGGATCGGATTCTTAGCATACTATTTTCTTTCCTTTCGTCTTTTTCCCGAACTGCAAAGAATGTTTTTTGAAATTAATTAATTTTTTTACTGCGAAACCTCTCTCGTTTGGGATTTTCGAAACGAATATATCGAATTTCGGGGTTCGAAATGCCTCCGCTAATTACTTAATAACCGAAAACAAAAATGCTCCGACGCGTTGGATCCAAAGCAAACATCATCCCCGAGTCGCGTATTTGGACGCACAATATTTATCGAGCCACTTACTCCGCACAAATGGCGCGAAAAAACGGATAAAATCAATATTTTTCCAGATGAACGTTGTCGTTCTTTCTCATACCACAAAATCGTCGCTTTGATATATATAAGTTCAATTTTTCCATTCCAAATATTTTTCAAATGTTACATTATTTGTCATTTTATTTTAATTAAAATTTAATTTGATTTAAAATTTAAATTTAATTGTATTTAATCTTATTAAATTAAATTAAAATTAAATATAAAATTAATTTAATTTTAATTTAAATTTTCCTAGGAATCTTTGCAAACAAATTGCAAACAAAATATTTTTCCTCTTAGATTTTAATTAATTTTTCTAATTCCAAAATTGTTTTTCAATTTTTTAATATTTTACCAACTTGAGAAAATTTTAATATTTAAAAAATTTCAAAAGTATTTTAAATTTTTTAAATGGTCAAAATTTCAAATCTTGTTTAATAAAACGTTCAATATATTTGTTAAAATGTAAGAAGTTAACATATTTAACACTTTTAAACCTCTTAAAATTAAAAAAATTTCGAATTTTCAAAATAAACTGTTTTAAATATGAGTAATCTGCCAAATCGAAATCCTCTCGAACAATAGAAGAGGCGGTTCCCGGAATTGCATGGCATTTGCAACTGGAGATAAGTTTAAAAATGCGCAAAAAAATAAACGCAGTCGTGGAATTCGCAGCTCGCTGCGTCCAACGGAAATAAATGAATGTACAATTGATCTTGATTGTGTTACGTTAAACAGACGGAAGTATCTCCCCCTTCGCGCGCGTGGTGTTATATTAACCAATCAGCCAATAACTTCCGTATAATTAACTCCAGGCTTCTCCTTTTGGCTTGATTAAAGTCGCATTTATCACTTCTGCATACCATTATAAGGCCACGCCAAATGAATCTGATACGCTGCGTTAATTAAGTATTCAGATGCCGCGATATTCGGTTTCACGTCGAAGCTCCGCTCGGCGCACGCGCAATTGCGAAAAATTACGATTTTCAGTCAGTTAGACTCAGGTGACAAACTTTCTTATGGGAAGGTAAACTCGAAATTTTATTTCTAAATTTACATTTTTTTATTCGAATTTTAGAGGCTTAAAAGTTGAAAAAAGAAAGGCTTCTTTTTAAATCTGTAATTGAAAAACCTAAATATGACTTTCTAAACTCATATTTAGGAGATAAATCACGTTTTAAATATTTCAACGTATACTATAATTCCTGTGATGGAATTGTTAGGTAATGTTAGGTAATGTTAAATAAATATAAAAATAAACTAAATAAACCAATTATCAAATAATAAAACATCTAACTTATCAAATATTCAAGACATCCCATTGGCCGCCATTTTGATTTCAGATTATTGACAACAATTTGTAGACGAATAGTTAGTAAACATTTTGACAAAAAAATCAGATATCTAACTCTCACCAGTTCCGTAAAAAAAACCAATCCCCTTAACTACATTTAAAATACAATTCCATTTTAAATGCGAAATTTTAAATATAATTAAAAATGCATTTTTAAATGCATTTAAATTGCATTTTTAAATAAATAACCAATTTTGTTAACTCGTCCCATATGTTAATACGAGAAGAATGAAAGGTAAATTGATATGACGTGTAATAATAGCATCAACGAAATTGCACGCTGCGATTTGGGATTGATACGACAGCAAAGTATGCGGCGCTCGTAAAAATACGCGCGTCCACGCCGATCGGCGGGATTCTAGATACACCCGATCTAGGACGGGCTGTTACAATAACCATTATTACGCGAAATCACATATCGAACGGGCGATTGATAACATCGGCAGCACACCACTTTCAGCGGCTGGACGCGTTCACAATTCGCCCGGGCGGAACCGGTTTTAATTTGCCCACCAATTAATAACGAGGTGCACTGCTCGATGCGTTTAAGTAAATTGTACATTTTTCCTTTTTCCCCGTCTTTTTTCACAATTTCGCACTCGAGTCTGGGAAAATGAAGATGTAATTTTGCATTCAATGTTTTCAATCAACGTCGTGCATTTAACATTTAAACATTTTGAGATCGGTTTTGTTTTTCAATTTGAAGTATAGAATTCAAATCATTGAGGATTTTAAGTTGAAATGTCGAATTCAACATTTCAAAATCTGCGGAATTTTTGTCTAAAATATACATTTTTTAATTTTTATTTATTATTTATAATACAAAATGTTATTTTATAATAGATATATATCAATATAAATATAATAAATAAATAATTGATTACATAAATGATTTATTATTTGTTATTTAAATTTCTTAAATGCAAACAGTGATTTTAAATACGATTATTTCATTTTAAAATTTAAAACCTATACAATTTTGTTAAAAGAAAAATCTTCATTTAAAATTTAACTTTTCAAAAGAATAATTTCCTCCGTTAAATTCAAATTGTTTGTAAAAAGTAAACCGCAAAAATGGCGAAAATGTTTGAAAACGGAATTTGAACGTAAAACGGCGAACAAAAATAGAAGGTACAGATGAAACAAAACGTTCGGACGAGTTTTTTGAACCCTTTTGCCATCTCGGTCTGCGCG
This sequence comes from Ceratoteleas bidentatus, assembly GCA_022817645.1. Lineage (NCBI taxonomy): Eukaryota > Metazoa > Arthropoda > Insecta > Hymenoptera > Scelionidae > Ceratoteleas > Ceratoteleas bidentatus. The sequence goes on along the minus strand of JABFPB010007896.1, from coordinate 3,272 downwards.
CGGCGTCCAAAAATACAGTGCGTTTAAAAGCTCGCCGGAATACGAAACCAGAAGTAACGGGCAAGGGGGGCATCTGGCGCACCCGGTAAAACACCAAACACGTGCCCATTCCCCGACTTTAAAACAATATCGTGCGGTTTATCCGACGCGTAAATATCCCTTCGTCGGAGTCAATAATTTTTGGCGGGAAAAATGACTAAAAAGCGTTCAATTTAAAAAAACGTTTATTTCACTCATTTTACATTTAATTAAAATAAAAAACATGACTTATAATTATATATAATTATATATAATTATAATAGTTATTAAGTAATTAATCATAATAAATCAAATTTGTTTAAAATTGTTCGATTAAAAAATAAATTAGATTTCATTTCTCTAGTTCGTTTGTCATAATTTGCGGTCCACTTTAAACAATTTTAAATAATTTTTACGCGAAAAATGATTTAAAAATCGTGAAAAATCGGTTGATTAAAAAAAATTTCAGTTCACACGATCGTTTTCCGCAATTTACGCTTTATTTTAAACGTCGCGAAAAAAAGGATGAGTCGATTAAAATTGCCGAGTAAGTGAAAGCTGTATTTACTGGCGCTTATTATAATGATATACAAATTTTTCAATGCTTTTTTCGTCTGTCAATTTTTGCCGGTTTTTCCGCCGCTTCGTTATGTGCAGAACAGGTGTCTCGCTGCCACGATTAAAGTTTAATAATATATTATTATATTTGATTAAAACGCGATTAAAGATAACCTTCCGAGCGGGATCTATGCATAAACATGAATCATAGTTGAATAATGGCACTTGTAAACGCGCGGCGAAAAAGTGAATCGAAAACTGATATATATTTCCCCGCGAGCTCATCTTTTTCTCTTCGCACATTGTAATTACCTAAGGAAAACATCGTCGAGTTTTATTTAATCAACAATATAGAAAAATTTAATCCAGAAAATCGAAGGGTGATTTTTCAAAGCGAACGAGAATTGCGCCATTATTTTCGACATTCACGTCGTGTTTTTTAGTTTTTTAGTTTTTGTGAAGTTATGACTGGTAATTCTTACTTTCAGAATTCTCGTTCTTTCAGAGAATATTTTATTTATTTATCTTGAGATATAAAGTCTATTCTTTTACGAAATCTTTAAAATGACAACTCCAGTTTCCTGATATTTTGAAGAGTCGTTTTAGTCGATAATTTATTTTCAATGGACAATATTTTTGTCAGTTTTCGAAATCATAAAAACTGAAAATATCTGTTTTATATTAAAATGAAAATTTCGAAATTAATTTAGACATTTTCCTCAAAGAAGTTTTTTTAATTTTCAATATTAAAAGAAACTGAATAACCCATATTTTAACGAAATTTCAATTTTCAATTTCAAAATTTCCATCATTTTTAAAGCACGTATCAAATAGTCTTTATTAATTAAAAAAAACAACGAATAGTAGAAATCAAAGCCCTTACTATATATTAAATATAAATAAATCCAAACTCAAATCCGAAACTCCCCACCATTTACACAATTCGTTTTCAAATGTTCTTCCCAACATTTTCTTTTTATCTCCAATTAGAAACCAAAAAAACCCTCCTATTCACAAAATTCCAAATTCAAATTTCCCGCGCAGCCGAAAATCCCTCTTCCCGCAGCGCCATCTACTATACACTAACGCTCTAAACGAAAAAAAGATTTAATATTTCACGTCAATTCTTCCCCGGAAACCGCATAAGTCGCCTCCGAACCCGAAATCAATTAGCCAAAGTTTGCAGCGCCCCCTATCGGCTGTAAATCAGTCGCGATCGCAGCGCCGCTCGGCCTGCGCGCCATCTCGCATAAATCGCGCGCAAAAATCGTTAATTCAACATGCGTAAATAGGTTTCGATGGATTGCACTCGAGATACGGCGGTTGCCGCGGGGGATTCCCGCTGTGCGATACATGCGGGTACTTCCCCGGCGAAGAAGTGGACTTTTCAAACATCCGCCCGGCCTTGGCGGCGCCATTTTTTCTCGCAACTGAGTTGTCTCGGCGGCTATGATTGCGCGCGGCAAGAAACATTATTCATCGCGATCACCCCGGGACGTGACGCGGAAAAAAAGGGAAAAAGCCGCGGGGGGAGGGGGAAGAACATGTTTAGGCTTGTGCATTAACGTTGGGTATAAACAGGTGCCATTATCTAAGGGACACGAAACCGATTAGTACCTTCGTCGGGTGCAAACGAGAATGATAAATAATAGTGCTGCATTAATCTTGGGGGAGCATTTCGCGTTTTTCATACGTCCACGCTTCCGGAGAGGCTAATTGTTTGCATAATCAGGAGGAGGGAGGGGGGGGTAATGATTTCGAGAAGGTATTGTGATTGTGCTGAAGCGGTACGAAAGTGCGATTTTATGCTTTTTTGGCATGAACGTGCCGTTGAAAAATTACACCATTAAATCCATGATGGAGGTATTCGGAGAAATTTTTTTATTTTTTTTTATTTTGAAACAGTTTTTTTGGTTTAAAAAGTTCTTCAATTTTTATATACTTATTTAAGCATCGCTTTTTCTGAGTATCTGTCTTTGTTTACGTTACACATAACCAAATACTTCGACCTTTGTCTATTCCCGGGAAAAGGCGATGCTTACATGCGTATATTTTAAAACAATTTTGTAAATATTCAATGTTTAAAACAAAGTATCTCTAATTTCAGGTTTATCTCGAATCGGACACATGTTATTAACAATTGTTATAGACAAATTTGGTAGACAAAGGTTCAAAGACCCCCGTACAAGTGTTTCGATGAATCTATTTATGTAAGTGTAGGATTTACATGGCGAAAACTACAAAAATGGCTTTATTACTCCACTCTACTCTACGAATATATCTTTCTATTTCCTGAAGTTCTATTTTTTTCCTAATAAAATTTAATGTTGCATTGTTTGTTAAACATACGAATTACATCTGCACGTGGAAAAAATGCTATTGAAGTAACAGCAATCTTATACTATAACTAAGAACAATGACTCTGTTGTAGTACCCTTATTAAGATAAAATAATGAGAATTTAAGAACTTTTGTAAGATACAGTTATACTTTAACAGTTTTTTAATGAAACTTTAGCGTCGAATATCTCGATTTCTACCCTGATAGCCACGTTTACATAAAGTTTATGTAAATCTAACACCGCATTGTGCATGTTTATTTACATAAATTCGTTTACACGCAAAAAAACGTTATTGCTTAGGTAAAAATAGCTAAAATGCGATTTGGATTTCAATGTTAACGATTTTAGAATAGATT
>JABFPB010007895.1:0-10588 GCA_022817645.1 Ceratoteleas bidentatus | reverse complement strand
ACAGGTGACTCACACGTGACTCACTTGTGACTCACCAGTGATGTCACTGTGCGGTCACACAAAAAATTCTGGTTGATGGGTTGCGATGTTGTACCATTTTGATTTTCATTAACAATTTGTTAAATAAACAAACCGCACTCAGCACTATTCGGAAAATGTTCCAAAACACGTCCCAATTATTTTTTCAAGCTGAATCAAAAGTCATACTTGGGGCAACCTATTTTGCAATGTTCGACCATTTTGATCCATATTAAAAATGTTTTAAATAAACAAATCGCACTCGGAATCAGTCTAAATAAGTTCCAAAAATTGATTGAACTATTTTTCCGAACTGAATCCAATGTTTCACCTGGGGAAACCTATTTTGCAATGTTCGATCATTTTCATATTTATTAACAATTTATTAAACAAACCGCACTCGTAACAACTCGTAAAATGTTCCAAAACACGTTCCAACCATTTTTACAAGCTGAATCAAATGTCACACCGGGGGCAACCTATTTTGCAATGTTCGACCATTTTGTTCCATATTAAAAATGTTTTAAATAAACAAACCGCACTCGGAATCAGTCTAAATAAGTTCCAAAAGTTTTTTGAACTATTTCAAACTGAATCCAATGTTCCATCTAGGGCAATATATTTTGCGATGTTGTACCATTTTGATTTTCATTAACAATTTTTTAAATAAACAAACCGCACTCAGAACTATTCGGACAATTTTCCAAAACACGTCCCAATTATTTTTTAAAACTGAATCAAAAGTCCCACCTGAGGCAACCTATTTTGAAATATTCGACCATTTTGATCCATATTAAAAATTTATTAAATAAACAAACCGCGATCGGAATCAGTCTAAATAAGTTCCAAAAGTTGATTTAACTATTTTTGCAAACTCTATCACATGTTACACCTGGGGCAATATATTTTGCAATGTTGGACCATTTTCATATTTATTAACAATTTATTAAATAAACAAACCGCACTCGGAACAAAACCCTTTGGAAAACCGTCGAAAAACTCGGAAAACCTTCCAAAAACCGTTAGAAAAGCGTCGGAAAAACGTTAGAAAAGCGTCGGAAAACCTTCGGAAAACCTTGACGTAACCATCAGATAATCGTCAGAAATGGGCCAGAAATGGATCAGAAATGGATCAAAAATGGTACAGAAACGGATTAATTGTTTAAACAATTAATTTTGACAAACAAAAAAACACGGGTATTTTTTTTTCAACTCACAATTGAGTCGAGTGAGTCGAAAGGTAAGAAAATTGCCCCAAACTTACCTTGAAATTGGGCGCATGTTGGAGAATTATTTTGGGCTCCGAGACTTCTAATTTGGCCAAAAAAATTTTCTAAACAATTTTCTAATTTAACCGTGATCCAACTAAATGAATGCATCCCAATTCTTTTACTTTGGCGAAGAGCCCCTCAAAACTTCGCACTGTCATGAGCAAGTTTTTCGGGGTCGGAGTCGTCACAGTAATAATGTCCTGACTTTTGAGCGTCTTTGGGTTCTTGTCCGGTTTCAGAACCCTTTTCACTACGTACATATTTCGGGCCATTTCTTTCACTTATTGCCAAACAGCATGACGTTCGCTTTCCGTGGTTATTACCTATTTCAGAGTACCGGGAATTGACGAGTTGGCGTTCATCGTATCGAACCAATCGTTCATAATCTTGACGAACCAAGCTGCGTCTTGCGCTTCACGTGCCGTCACAAAATATTGCTCCCCGGACGTTTCCGCAGCTTCTATAATCATTTAAGGGGACCGTCTGGTAAAACGGCTAAAATCTGAACTATTCGTCCCATTTTGATGAAATGTGTTTTTCAAAGAGGCATCAATGGATAGAAAACAAACGTTAATTCGTTTGTTGCAAAAAGTTGAAACAAATAATATATTTGTTAATAATTAATAAAATATAGGGCATTTTTAAAACGTTAAAGGTAAATTTCAATTTAGTTTGCGCCAAAATGTTCGGAATTCAGTTTTTAACAAATCTGTCAGAAAGAATTTTGTCAGCATTTATAGTTTTCTGGTAATCCACGACTTTATGAAAGAATTTAACAACAAACAGGCCAAAAAAGGCCTTTTTTATATTAACATGAATAACTTTTTATCAAATTTAACAATCTAAATTATGTCTGACCAATCTATTCATTATTAAATTCTAAACATTTTAATGAAAACTGCATCAAAATCTGATCAAAATTCGTGTACCTTTAACTTTTTAAAGTTAAGAATTTCCGCAAAGAAAGTTTTCCAGATAATCAAGTTCAAAGTAAAAAGTTCTCTGACAATCACTAAAAATCTTTCGAAAACATGAAAAATAACAGTTTCTACGTGTTTTAGTTTTGAAATCCATATTATAGAGCACATATCAAAGTTAGAATATGCAATGAAACAAAATTCGTCAAAAAATCTTGTTTGGCCAAAAAGCACCGGGCGGTCCCCTTAAAAATGCAAAACTTGACCAAAAAACTTCGACTGAAATAAAAAGCTTCAAATGAATAAATGTTTAACAAATTATGACTCTTTCCAACCCTGCATTAAATTCCCATTGCCCAGACTGGTTACCTTCTTTTGTCGTGAATCCTTGGTATTGTGACCCACGAGAACGTTTTTGCAAGGAGCCGTTTGAAGGAACGCGTTATTGTTTACAGGGCTCTGACTCAGCTCCGATAAATTGTGGCCGATGCCTTGCCAACACCAAGGATTGTCGCCAACCGAATTGGACCATGGTACATTATTATATTCTGCAAGTACAACAAAAGCTTGTGATGAGGAGAACAAAATAGCGAAAAACTAAACTTGCGATATGAGCGACCTCTAAATGAACAAATTGGTACAACTTTAAGAAACATGTTGTACATTAAAAAAAATACTTTAAAAAACGTTTAAAAAATTAAAAATGTATTACAAAAATATGTTTAAACAGTTGTTTTAAACGAAAGAATTTACTTCTCCAATAACTTTCTGAAATAAATCGAATAATTTCGTTTCGTGGTGAACGTACGATTATTTTCGACTAAGGCAGTTTCGTAAGCATTGTCTGGGCTGGCCCAGTCGATCTCCCAAGGATAGAGGGGTGAAATGGATGTGATCAGATCGTCGCCAACGTCGGGGCTGTCGTCGACACTTCCGGACAAGTTATGATTGGAAAGAGACGTGTCGGTCGGCCAGGCAGAACTTTCCGGCATCGACAGGCTGGGTGCGGCCCATATCGAGTCTCGGTCGGACGAATGGCTCGAGCCATTGTTCCACAGTGCTTCCAAACTTCGATCAAACTTAGCCTCGAGTTGAGCCAATCTCTGCCGATACAGTTCCTGCTCCTGCTCCCGTTGCATCTCTATCGACTTAACAAACCCGAAAGTCCCTTCCTTCTCCGAAGTTATGGGTTCAGATTTGATTTCGGTGATTAATTCAAAAGTTCCTTGCTGCAAAATAAAGAACATTTTAAAATAAAAATCAATGAAATGAGAAACAAATTGAAAAAGATGTCAAATTTCTTGTTTTCTCTATTTTTCAACAGAGAAAAATAGGCAAAATAAATTGCAAAGATTCCAGAATTTGGCAACTTTGACCTGAACTTGAAAGTAATAAATTTACGTACAATATTCGATTTGAGACCCAGATTCGGTGAACTGGCTCTGTTCACTTTGTTGTTCATGCAATCGTTTTGGTTAGTGTTGTTGTTTTTGTACGAATAATTGTTGTTAATTTTGTTGGCCTTCTTGGCCTTGTTTTTCTTAGGCTTGGACTTGCTGTTGCCACTTTTGTTTTGGTTCTGCTTGTTCGAATGATTGGAGGTGCCGTTCGCGGGTTTGTTTTTGCCGAAATCGATTTCGCGGTCGAGGATTTTGTTTCTTTCGGTTTCTATTTCAATCGTGTCAGTCGTGGTGGCGGAATCGGATGTGTTCATATGATGTTGTTTGTGAGGAGCCGTCGGTTGCAAAGCTGGAAATGCTTTAAAGTATCTCTGCGCTTTGTCTCGGGGGGACAGCGTCTCTAAGTTGGGCTGAATTTCGACAATCGGTTCCTTGACTTCCTCGACTTCATCGATTTTTGATAGATTTCCTAGACGTTGGCACAGCTCATCCACCAAAGATTCGACTCCGCAAGCCTAAAAGTGAAAAAATGACAAATCTATTACAAATCTATTCTCATTGAGAAAATGAAAACTAAGAAAATGAATAAATATTTTCATTTTGTTTTTTAAGGTCCAATTTTTTAGTTCAGTTGTATCAGTTGGAATGAAATAACGTTGCTTTTTTGATATTGGGTAATACTGATCTAAATATGTTGGTTAAAACAAATTTCAATTAATAACTGAGAAAATATTGTAAATATTGGAAGACATTTATTGAATGGAATGTGAGAACTGTATACAAGAACAAAAAAGATTAATCAGAAACAATCAATAAAAAAATTAAATCTAAAAAAACGAATATCAATACCTGTTTCAAAGCTTTCTATAGATTGCAGTCGTTCAACGAAAGCTTGTTTGTGGTTTAAAGTCTCAAAGAAAAATGACATGTTTTGTGAGAAATGTACGTGAATATGTGTATTATTAAGTGTAATTAGTATTCCTGAAATCTCCATTATCAGGACATTTCAGGAAAATCATTAAGAAAAAATAACAAAACCTTAATGACATACATTCCCATTAAAAAATTCGAAATTTAGATAACTATTGGAGTATTTATAAGAAGCCAATGATAATAGTTATTGTATTCTAAAGAAAATTGTCTTAAAATAACTTTAAGATTGGAGTTACATTTAATAGTTAAACATTCTGTGGCCAGAATTAATTTTACTCCAAAAGTTTAAACAAGCCAAAATTAAGTGCTTAATTTATTATCATGATGTTCGTACTATTTTATTCAAAACGGTGTAAAAACTATTTCGACTTGTTATCTTTTGTCATTTCAACAATTTTGTTCACATTGACAGTTTATTCCAATTATTTACATTTTGAGTAAATTCTTTGTCGAATCCAATCATAAAACTTTAAATTGGACATTCAACTCCAATATTAATTCCAAGCTTAACCTTATCATCAAAGAATATTATTTACTATTCATTCACAAAATATTAAATAATTTTTTCCATGAATTTTCCATTCGTGAAATAATGAATTTACATATAATATTGCGTTACACAAAATTCTATTTTGCTATATCAAAATGGTATAGTAAAGACATATTTAGTTAGACAAATTCTAGAAATTCTTATAGCACACTTCTTTACAGATATGTTGAAATTGTTAATGATCCAAACATTTTCAAAAAAATGAAAGATGCAAAAAAACTTCTCGCTATGAAATCTCTTCGATTTCAGCTATTTCTACAAAAAATATAAATTGGCGGCTGTTTCTGCCCAATGATTCTGAATTTATTATATAAAATTAGCCATGATTTTTTGTTTTACAGTTTAAATAAAAAACCCCTGTTTTTTATTTTTTTAAGGTGGTTATATCATGAAGGATCGTATAATTAGGGTGCCAAATGAAAATATGGCCATATTAATTTAATCATGTTTTATTTCATCAAAGCATTAGTTTGATTGTTTCTTAGTATAATAAATGTGAATTTCCTATTAATTCCACACGAAAATGAAAAAAGATATTTTTTGTCAATTGTTGGTTTTTCGTGGAATTTTTGGAATTTTAATGATTCACATAAACATTGCCACCTAATATAGTGAATTTTGATTTCTTTTGTTCGTATTGAATTCCGTGAAATCGTTTTTCAAATGATATATACAACATTTCAATAGCTGTTCATTATTTATGAATAATGAGAAAACAAAAAATAAGAATTTTATAAAAATTTAAATTTGGATACATCGAATATTATAATTTAATTTGTCAATTTTTCAAGCTATTCGACTACACAGAAATCCAGATATTCGAGGTTAAATTTTCAATAAAGCACATGGATAGTATCGCCATATATATCATTTTTCATCAATTTTAGCCTCCAATATCTCCGCTTCTATGTAATCGAAATGCTTGGGAATCTGGCAAATCAAATAGTAGCCTCGAAATAAACCAGATTTAAAGTTTCATCGATTCTTATTACTTTAACTTAATGAAATAACCACCTTAAATCATGATTTTATGCAACCCTGGTTCCATTAGAATGTATCTCAAAGTTACTCGTACATGTTCGGCAGCACTGGTAAGACATTGTATGACGGCACGTTTTTGCTCCCGTTCCTCTTGCTGTGCCGAGTGTTGATAGCGTGAGCGTGCGCGGCGAGCTGCTCGTTTGCCGACAAAGTCGTCTGGAGGTGTCAGGGCCGAGTCGGGGCGACGCAACAGGCTGAGTACAAAACGCGAGTACGCGACCGGGTCTATTCCCAGTGCGTCCAGCCGCGTTTCCAGCCAATGGCGAAGCTCCTCCTCGGCCCGACTAGTGTTAAACACACTCCTGCCACCTATGCTGCTGTCACCAACACTCGGGGACGTCGTGATCCCAAGCAGATGAAGCGTCGGATTCCTCATTCCTTAAGATCTCGCCTGGACCCAATTATTTCGACGATCGTTGTCGTCGGAACCGGGGTGATCATCCTCTCTGAACTTTCGATTTGTAATTTCTGAAAACAACAGTGTTGCGTTAGTGGCTGCAGGAAAATTGGACAACTTGATTACGGAGTGATGCATCTTTTTTTGTTCATTGTAAAATGCAAGTGAAGCGGAGGATCTGTAATTGTTATTGCTGTTGCGTAATGGAGATAGAAATAGAATATTAATGTTAGATATTCAAATTGTCGCCTTAGTGGAATTACATTACCCCATTTTTGGTGTCAGGTGATTTGAATGCAATAGTGGATTAAGAGGCGGAAAATGTGGCGATTATTTGAGATTGAATTTTGGATTGAATTTTCATTTAATTGAAGACTGTGAATAAATGAAAACAATTTTGAGATAAGTTAGATAACTTCCAAAGTTAGATAATAAATATCGAAAATGAGATTTTGTATAGCAAATTGTTTTTTCATTTTTTATTTTAATTATTTTGTTAATTTTGATAAGATCCTGTTTGTATTATGTTTTGGGGGTAAAAGACAGATTTTGGACAAGCTGATCAAAATCAAATGACACGAGTTCCTAATAAATGAATGTGGTATCGATGCAGCTGCCATTGAGACTACTCCATGTGACGATAAGTAATTCCATTTTGGGATCTCATGGTGAATTTTAATGAACCATTTATAATTCAGCCAGGTGTAAAAATAGAAGATTCAGTTTTGGAGATGTGATTATTTTCTTCGTAAATAGTTAGGTTTGTAAAATGTTTATTAAGTGTAATAATTTATTTAGATCTGACAGTATAATTTAAGTTTATTGTTTTACAATGTTTTATTATTATTTTTTATAAAAATGAAATATTGACTGATTTACCAATTGAAACTTTTGTCTACATTTTAATTCCCTCTTATAAAATGTTCTTGTTAAAGATAAGAGTGTTATTTATAATTTAAATAACATTCTTAACGAAAATAGTTTTAAACTCAATTGAAAAAAATGTGTAATTTAAAAAAAATATTTTTAGCTAATCAAATAAAGATAACAAATATTTCTGGGCAGCATACTTTGTTGAATTCCTTCAGTATTATCACAGCATTTAATTATTTATCGTCCATTTAATTTTACGTGTCAAATAACGACTTTGCATAATTAACTCTTGATATAAAATTCTACAATTTAAATCTAAAATTAAAAAAAATTAATCTAAAATAACTGCCCCAATATTTTTCAACGTTAAAGGGCTCAATAATTAATCAAATCAACATCAATTCTACAACATTTACAAAAATCAAACTGTCATTTTTGTTAGTTTAACAAACTGCTGAATTTCTAAGTATAAATATTAGCTACCGCAATTTAAAAATATGAATGAGGAAATGGAAATGAATAAATATAACTTTACAAATGGTAATGAATCAAAATGAATAAATACACATTGACTAATACCCTTGTTTGAGTAGCGCAAAAATACTATCCACCGTAGGTCGACAATATTATTGGTTACGTCGATTGAAATGTTTAGTAACGTGTTCCTGAATCAGAGAAGAGAGTGGTGGGCAATCGATCTTTCCGAGGATGCCAGGCCTTAGTATGGAATGGAACTATTTGTTTCCTTTCCATTTTGACTCTATAAATAAACAAAAACTGACATTAGTTACAAAATCAAATCCATACTTTCAATGAACACCCATTACCCTACAATCACACATATATATATCCATTTCTACAAAATTCCAATTTCCAATCAAAGTTTCTAAAAAAAATGTCTCACACGAAGGTCCCAAAAAAGATTGTCCCACAAACTCATCTATTCTTGTGTTATAGTAAAGTATCAGTGTTTTTACTTGAAAAGCGAATCAGGAAGTGAGAGGCTGACCTTAATTTTAATATTCTTTAAGGATTGCAAAGATGAGAGTCACCTTACAAAGTGTAAAATTATTAAAATGAAAACAAATATGGGGCTCTATGTTGAGACATAGTTGGGATATATATAGTGCATACGAAAATACAAAACTCTTTGAGTGAATCGAATATGCACTTGCTAGTGTAAACTAGGTTGAATCTTGAGTGTATGGAAAAGTATACGTTTTTATGAATAAATAAAGGGTTGTAGATATGGGACTATTGTTTCTTATCTAGAGCAGCTATTTGACATACATTCGTATGAAAAATAATGGTTTGTTATGGATTTTAGGATATACAAGAATGCAGAATTTTTGTATATTATGAATGAAATATATGCATGCATTTATAAATATGGACAAACAAACAAGAAATTAATGAATGGATTTATTTATTTATAGCAAGAACAAAAATTAAGACCTATGTTGACACTTTATTTTTATAATGCAATTCCTTAAATCTTTTAAATGTAAGTAAAACTGAAAATAAAAAATTGTGAATCATAACGTGTGAAACTATCTTTATTTTTGGCATATAATTTAATATACACAAATGGCATTTTCTTTGCGCTCATTGATTTTTGATATATTTTGTGCTATTTTACATAGTACATTCAAACATACATACCACATGATGTAATTTAACATAAAATATTTACACAAGTGTAATATTAAGTACAATTCACAACTATAATGTAGAGTTTATACAAGTTACCGATTTTAAAAATATTTAAAATAAAAATCACAATTTTTATTGCAATGATATAAATATTCCCACTGCTGCGTTTCGAAAAATGTTCAGTTTATATAAAATTTTGTAATTTTACACCCTCAATGTAAAAGTACACAATATTCTGTACAGTTTTACACATTTCATCATTTCTAACCAGTCTTATTTTAATTGTAACTATCAAATTGATCAAAATCACAACAATGATCAATTATCACTTCATTCCCACACACAAACACCAATAAAAACCAGTCCCAAAAATCATAATAATCCTCCACTCACACCTCCAAACCAAAAAATTAATCAAAATTAGACAAACCATCACAACAAACCCATTTAAAGGGAAGCCACAACAAACACTCCCAACTCAGTTGTAACTCGCACAAAGTCGAAACACCCACACCCAAATTCGCCAGATCCCCGTCAACAACGAAAACGGCGAAACTGTCACACAGTTTGGCCGCGAAAAGTGCGCCTCGTGTCGTCTCCCTCTCTCTCAGTGCCGAGCGACAAAGACGACACACGGATGAGTCGCAGCGCCAACGACTCGCACTGCCACTGAGAAACTGTCAAATTCGACACCGAACTCGACGCCCCTTTCGCCCGCTGGCACCCACCGCTGCGTTTTCGCGGCAGATCGGCCGATCCGCGCGATCGGTCCGAGCTTCGCGGTTCACTCGCGAGGGCCGATGCGGATCGGTCGGAGCGCTGCGTGATTCATTGCGTGGCGTTGCGAAACGGACGACGGCGCGAGCGATTCGCGGAATCGGGCGGATTTTTGGCTCGAGGGGGACGGGGAGGGGACGGAGGGGGCGCCGCGAGCCCAATCGGACGTACCTGCATGACCCGAGAGACGATCTTCACCCCGGTCTTTTTCACACACCCCACTTGGTGATAAACATGGCGGGCCACTAAGCTTCGGCCTGGCAGCTTGTCGTTCCCAGTTTTAACGCCAGGGGTGCGCGGGCGCTAGAGATGGCTCGGCGAGAAGAGCGAGAATCGACCGTGGGAGCGTCGGTGGGGATCGATTTTTGGGGAACTCGATTCTTTCCTGTGTTGCGAGTTCCCATAAATTGCCAAACGAAAGAAGGCTTTCGGGAACTAGTGGGGGGAAATTTGAAACCGAAATTTCCAATATGTATTACGAAAATTCGTAGAATAGGGAATTTCTCAAATGTAGTGGGAACTGTAATCGGAAAGTATGATTACAAATTTCCCGAAACAGTTACGAAATTCCGTAAATGAAATATTGAGAGAAAAAAATCTTTTCCAGAAAGAGGAATCGAACTCGGAATCTTACGTTTTCGAAGACTTGTACTCTAACCATTCGGCCACGAAGCTTTCTTCCACCCTGCTTAAAAAATCTTATGTAAGATTTTATATAAAATTTTATGTCTCAATTTGGCCTCTAAGAAATTATGTAA
>JABFPB010007894.1:0-10590 GCA_022817645.1 Ceratoteleas bidentatus | reverse complement strand
TAGGTCTCCTTGCGGAGAGCCGGAGCCCAGATCTCCGCGCCATAGAGCAGGATGGAGTGCGCTGTCGCCATCAGGAGACGGCGTTTACTCGGCTTTGGTCCTCGGACGTTGGCCATAAGTCTGCTCAGCGCGGTCGTGTCCTGGGATGACTTATCTGTCACTCTCTGGATGTGAAGCCTAAACGAGAGCTTCGTGTCCAGCGTCACACCCACACGGGGAAAAAAAACAAGCGCTGCAGTATTGGTCACCAATACTGACACATACGAGTGTAGCAGTACTGAATCCAATACCGATTCAGCATTGCCTGCCAACACTGGATTAGTTGCTATGTTCACTCTGAATCGGCCTTAAGCCAAGTTCGCATGAAGTGAACTCGGCATAGTGAAAAGCCGTTGCGTTGTGTCATCTGTGGACAGTTCTCTCTGATTATCACTAGAAGTTCAAACAATTAATAAAAACGATGAAAAATGAGTGGTAAGTTATTAATATTTCCATTAAATAATTGAATGTGAAATAAAGTGCTACTTTTAAATATGCAATGTTTCGTGTCATCTACAAAACAGCACTTTCAGGTTAATTCCCAACTTGGCGTTTCTCTTCTTTCAGATCATTCGCATTATCAGATAAATTCCAGCGGTTCGAGCTCCAACCGGATCCATCCCCAAGAGCCAGATCGATCGGAAGCAAGTGCTTCGACAGTGCACGCGCTAAATGCATCGCAGCTTCGAGGTTAGACTTTAATAAGAAATAGCATTGTGCTTAAAGTTTGTTATTGTATATACATTTGCAAATATCGAGTAATGTGTTTGTAGCTACACCGTTTTGGAGAAAAATTTTCGGATCACTCTCCGGGAAGAAAGTGGAGGCGTACCGCGCAAATAACGTTCCCCAGTGGCGAGTGAAACTGGCCCTTGTAGTCGTGGCCGAGTTTCTAAACGACAAAGCACCTTTATACGAGTAAGATAAACCACAATTAATTAATTAATTAATTAATTTCATACCTTTAGGCCAACTCCTACCAGAATATATTAAATTTTTAACTTTATTCTGTTAATCGGCAGATTGAATTTTATTCTGTTAATTCTGGTATCCAGGCGACTTTATAGGAAAATAATTATTGAAGTTTGACATTTTGTCGTGGGATTTCACTAACCTAATTAAAAATATCAAACTTTAGAAGTCATTTGCTCAGGATTTAGGCTGGATATCTAAATTTTTTTTTCAATAATCGATCGCTCGTAGTTGGCTCAATAACATACTCAGTTGTCATCAATATGCGAAGTAATTATATGTATTGAATTTCTACCGTAAGTGAACATTTTATCTCGCATTTTCAGGATCAACAAGGATGAGTTCAAGAAGATCGCTGAAGACATTGCGTGTCTCTTTCCTGGAGAAACCGAAAGTCAGTGGTTTGCTGCTTGCTCCAGCGGAATGAATGCCTCTGGAAAACTGTATGCAAGATACATAAAAGAGCGCGAAGAATTGCGAGAATGCAGTATTTTGGATACTGGCAATCGAACCGACAACGCCGAAGTCTTACGTAAATTGATAAATTTATAAATGGTACAATGGCTTTGCATCCAATACAAAAATATTGTCTACTGTTTAGATACGGAGGAAGAGGCTGCTCAGCTTGAATGGTTCAGGCATCAAGAGGAGGATCATGACGTGATCAAGCAAAAGTGGATGGAAACGTTTAAGCTGATACAGGATTGTTACCAGAGGTGGACACTGGAGGAGAAATTTGAAAGGTTTCCCGTCTTGAAACAGCCAGATTTTGGTTATTTATTGGTAATTTTAACAAAATATTTCATTTCGTTATTTATTTGTTAATTCATACTCATCAATGCAAATTTGGCTTTCAGCTGGAAGAAGATTTTAATACGAAATATCCCAATGCAAATGCAGAGTTCTACCGAACACTTCCTGGAGCTGTCCAACGACTGCTGAAGTATGGTATGAAAAGGAAAGCAACGTCTATAAAAACCCTGTTCACAGATCTCAATGCTTTTAAACAAGCAGGTACTTAGTAATTGTACAACATTTTTGTGTATAATAGCTGAATCAATTGTGTTTGTTTATTATTTGTTAAATATCTGTCAAATTCATTAATCAGGCGCACTGAAAAACATTTTCGTTTTGTCGGTGAAATTTCAGGAAATGAACGACTGTTTGCTCTGCGTCTCCTGCCCCATTTGTTGGGACAGGAGACGGTATCGACCAAGCACAAATTCCAAAACCGACGTTGGAGACCTACTGTGGCTGAAAGTTCAGAGTCGTTCATACATCTCATAGTAAATCATTGTTATTATTACCCGTATAAATTATCTTAGCACGAACCTTCAAAAGAAATTTGTAATGTCAAATGCATTCAATATAATATTTATATCCCACCAAAATTTCCAGTGCTACTAATTACCATATAACAATTTTTGTAGGAGGAAGACCAGATCGACAATTTTCTGAATCAAAAACGTCAGTTTTATGCTGAGAGAAATTTGCCCTGCCCACCGCTAACACTCGCAGTCTCTTCATCGGTTGGACAAACAACCAAAGCTGTCGTTTGCTTGGGCGAGATACGGTACACCTTTACGTCGCCGATAAAAGCACTTGTCATATGTCTGAATTGCGTCGAGGCACTTGGCATCAAATATGCGGTTGCTAGTCGTTACGTGTGGATGTTTTTGAAATCTTACATGTTCAAGATTACTGTTGCTGACGCTCCCGAGGCTGTCAATAGCCTGATTGTAGATTTAGGGAATGAAACTAGTTAGTCTCTGAACAGTTCAAAATGTCTTCCAGCGAGAATATGTTCAACAAAACGGCTAATTTTCTACATACGTTGTACGGAAACAATAGCCTTCCTCGTAATTCAATCCAAAACACTGTAGAATCATTATCATATTACATTAAAGACGTTTATTTGCCATTTTTAAAAACCCAGTTAGCAGAACAGTTAGGGAATCATGATGATGAACAGCTGTTGGCTAATGTATTTAATATTATTGATTCCAATAGTACTCCCTTTGCGAACTTTTCCACCGAACATAGACGTTTGAAAATATTTGACAAATTGGAGTTATACACACAGCCAATCGAATATTTAGTTGGAAACCATCAATTGTATGATGAGGACGATAACACTATTACAGAGAAACCCGAGACAGCTCAGTTTTTACCATTAAAAGAAACTCTATCTTTAATGTTTAACAACGAAACATTTTTTAATGATGTTAAATGTTACGTGACTGAGTTGTTGGAGGAAAAAACAGTTGTTTCCAACATTATTCAAGCGGATTACTGGCAAAAACGAAGGTTAAGTCATGAGTCAAAATACGTCTTGCCTCTAGTAGTCTATCACGACGATTTAGAAACCGGAAATACATTAGGATCTCATGCTGGGGCTTGTGCGATAGGGACCGCGAATGCCTACATTCCATGCCTGCCTCCGCAATATGCTTCTCAGTTGTGCCACATTCATTCTGCCCTCCTCTTTCGTTCGTCTGCTCGAAAAACATTTGGAAATATGCCTGTATTTCGACCGCTTTTAGAGGAACTGAACGAACTTTGCGAAAATGGGTTAGATATTGAACATGATGGCAAGTTAGAGACTATTTTTTTCGAACTAGTACTAGTCACGGGAGACAATTTGGGTCTAAATGCTATTCTAGGATTTGTGGAAAGCTTCAGTGCAACTCATTGCTGCCGAATTTGTAAAATAGATAGTGTAAATATGAAAATAACTTTTCGCGAAGATCAATCTTTGTTAAGGACAAAGGACAATTACATTTCTGATGTTATTGCAGAGAATCCTAGTGCAACGGGTGTATCGGAGAAATGTATTTTTAATTGCGTCAAGTCTTTTCATGTAACTGAGAACATCGTTGTGGATCCTATGCATGATGTCGCAGAAGGTATGTGCATCTTCACAATGGAAGCAATTATGAAACATTACTCAGAAAAAGGAATTCTAAAGCTGGAATTGCTCAATCGCAGGATACAGCAATTCGATTTTTCAGCAGTAGGCGAAACAAATCCACCACCCTGTCTGAAAAGCTTGAGCATTAGAATGTCTGCTGCTGAAACTCTTTGCTTTACTCGATATTTTGGAATTATTTTTTACGATCTTATCCCAGAAGACGAAGAGCACTGGACTTTGTACTTAACGCTGCGTAAAATTATAGACATTATTTTTTGCACAAGATATTTGCGACATCACATAAATCAATTAGATGATTTTATACAGGAACATAATTACTTGTATGCAAAATTAGTTGGACCACTAAAACCAAAACTACATTTCCTTGTCCACTATGCAAGAGTCATGAGACTGTTTGGTCCAACCATTGGATACAGTACTATGAGACCTGAATCCAAACACCGGGAGATAAAACGCGTAACAAATAATTTAGCTGGTTCGGTTAACATTGTAAAATCATGCGCAGTAAATCAGAAATTTCAAATAAGCGACAACGTGCGTAATATGCCGACTGAAAAAGTTACTTTTGGCACAAAGGCTTCAGTGATAACAGCTTTGGGAATCCCTCAACAATATTTGATGTCTAACCCAGCCATGTACAAATGGGTGTCAATTAACGGGACCACATATAAGTTAGGAACAATGCTTTTACTGGAGGTAAGCGATTCTGAGCTACCGAAGTTTGGGGAGATTAGAGCTATTTTTCCAAGCAAAAATGACATAATGTTTTATATGAAATTGTTCCATACCATATCATTTTTTGAACTCGCTCATGCATATAGAGTGGTGGAAAAATGGGATCCCTGCGAAAATTATGTTATATCATATGATACACTCGTTAACCCGTTTCCCTGCAGTTTCATTAAAAATAAGAAAGGGACAATACATTTCTTGATGCCAAAAACTTTAATTTAAATCGAAAAATTAGAATTAAGATTATGATAAGAAGCGCAATAAATTGTTTGTAATGAAAAATAATGAACACATTTTATTAATCTACCTTCCATGTCTATTTATTTATTATGTTGCTATTCCTAAGCGGTTCAGTTGAAGAGATTTGGTTATGGCAACCTAATCTTTGGTTGAAACAATCAATTTTGATTATATTTACCACATTGGAATACATTTACCAAATGTCCAGTTATCACAAAAAATGTTTATCGATCAAAAGAATTTCTAAACGAATAGTGAAAAAATTTGTTATAACCAATTTGTTCTAGATTGTAGACATTATGAAATTATAAATAAAGAAGTGTTTGAAAATATATTCATTACTTTGTATAAATATTATATTTTTATTCATTAATGAATACCATATACATTTTGCAATGTTTCATACAATTGGAATTAGGCTTGTCAATTGAACTATTGGATTTTTCCATATTTATGACTGTAGTTCTGTTTCTGCTTTATGTAAATTTCTAAAGAGCAGTTTAACTGATTCCCTAATAAATACAGAATGCAAAACAGCAGATAAATGTAATGAAATATAATTATTGTAATGAGTTATTTCCATTTGAACTCTGAACAGTTCATTTCAACATGTTCATGAAGTGTTCAAAGTTCAATTGGAAATTACTCATATAATCATTATATTCCATTACGTTTATCGGTTGTTTTGCATTTTGTATTCATTAAGGAATCGGTTACTAAACTTTTAACTGCTGTTTAGAAGTTTACATAAAGCAGAAACAGAAGTACAGCCCTAAATGTGAAAAAATGTGAAAAAATCCAATAGTTTAATTGACAAGCCTAATTATAACATTATGTTATTTATACGTTCTTTAAAAAAGGTTTCCTTCATATTCCATTTCGTATGCTCATAAACATTATACAATTTATCATTCCATTCATTACAGTTACTTATGTCGAAAAAGCTACTTGAAACATTCATTGCAAGTAGACATGCTGTCAGTACCGGTGGCAATCGCGATTCGGTATTGCCGGTCACACTGATGGAGTGTTAGCCGACTGATATTGGCTTCCAACACTGCATCGCATAGGTACCAACATTGCAGCGGTTTTGATGTGCCAGTATTGTTAACCTGTACTGACGCAGCCTTGATACGGGGCTGCTTTAGTCTTTTTTTTTCCCCCGTGCAGGTACTTCAGGCTCGGGCTGGAGATAATTGGCGTCTCCTCCACCAGCATCGGGACGATGGTATCAATTCTCTTCCTGGAGAGAACCAGGATCTGCGTTTTCGCATTCGCCAGCGCGAGGGAGTGGTACTCCAGCCAGTGGCCTACACGGTGCATGACTGCATTGAGCGGCAGCTGGGCCGTAGCTATGTCGCGGGAGACGATGAGTAGTGCCACGTCGTCGGCATAGCCGATCAACGTGACTCCGTCAGGCATCTCCAGTCGCAGCAGGCTGTCATACGCGACGTTCCATAGGTTGGGGCCTAGGATGGATCCTTGGGCAGCACCTGCGGTCAGCCTCTTCACGCGCGGTCCGTCCTCGGTCTCGTACTGCAGGGTGCGGTTGCGGAAGTAATCTTCCATCACGCGCATCAGGTAAGCCGGGAGCCCGAACGTCACTCGCAGAGCGTGAAGCGAGTCACTCCAGCTCATGCAGTTGAACGCGTTCTTGACGTCAAGCGTTATTCGATATGCTAATAAGGTTTTATTAGAAATACCGGCTAAAGTGCCAAATACTTTCTCTCAAGGTACACTAGTATCTCGCCTTTACGACCGGCAGGGATGCCAGTATTGGCGATTTGTAGCCAAATTGGCGATTTCTGTCAGGTCTTGGTGACGAAAATTTACATTTAGCGATTTGGCGATTTTTTTGCTACTTCATTTTTTAATAAATATTTCCCAAAATTACTTTGTTCACAGTCATGACAAACCTTCTTCCCAACAGATTTGGGAAAATCTAAGTTTATTTAGGAAAATCTTAGTTTACCTTAAATAAACATTTAAGGTAAACTAAATAAATTTATGAAATTTCCCAATTAAATTTCCCAATTATCTAGAATATTTAATATGGGTTAATAAGTTGCCTTTTTACTATACAATCAAATACCTTCAGACTCTAGGAAAGATAGAAAATCAGTACGCGAAATTACCGCACGTAAACTGGAATGATGATCAATCCAAAAACCAGTTAGGATTTGTGTACTGCAAAACTCAATTCTGTTACATTACAGAATCATTATAATTGCAATTGTTATGATTCAGATATCATAAACTTTGTGTTTCCACTTTATACGCATTTTAAGACTCAGTTTAAGAGAAAACAATAACTTTAAAATTCCGTAAAAATCACGTAACGTTTATGTTAAAAACATAAAATTCTGTAAAAATCACATAAATTTTACATGAAAAACATAAAATTCCTTAAAAAAGGATGTCGTAAAATTACAATTATTTTCCTGAGGTAAAGATTCCTAAGAATCGCCCATTTATATTTACTGTTCGGTTCATTTAATTAAATACAGGATTTTTAATAAAAGATAATAATTGTTTAATGTCTTCATAAAGTTCTTTGGTGGTAAAATGGCGACATTTATTCCATTTTTGGCGACTTTTGGCGACATAGCATATTGCAGATGGCGCCAAAGCATAATAGAATACTGGCTACCCTGCACAACTCTGAAAAAACTAACCTAAAAATTCAATTTGAATGACAACGATTCCTTTTAAATGAAGAGGATTCCTTTTCTGCCAAAACGCTTTATTTTGGCCCAAAAGGATATTTTTAACAGTTAGGGATGATTAAACCGACTATACTATCGATAGTTTTCGATAGTATGGACTATCGGAAGTATTTGATAGTTTTAATGACTATCGATACTGCTATCGACTTACACAAATATTACTTTACGCACCAAGGACGCTTGCGCTCGAGCGTTTTATTGGCTAAGGGGGAGGACAATAATGGGTCTATTATCGCCCTAGAGCAATAATTAATCATTGCTGCCCGCGACCGAAGCGCATAAAATATTATTTTCATATACGTATCATATTGAAACAAATATCAGAAATAGTTTGATGGTTCAGAATTTCAATAGGCTGATTTTCATGAAGCAAGACCATAATCTAAGATAATGGTTTGCTTCACTTTTGCATCGATTTACATCTCGTTTAAGTTATTCGCGTTCTAATTGTAATAACTGTCTTAGTTTGCTTAATTATTCACATTGCATTCTTTGACTGTCTAGTTTCAGAATCAGGCAGAAGACTGTCTTATTAATTATTTTAAACGTGTTTACATTTCAAAATGAACTTTTTAAATGTCAACGTGTCATTTCGAGTATACGTAAACTCAAATAAGCACTCGGTAAGATAGACACATTACCCCATCATGAGACCCCATCATGTAACCCCATCATGTGACCCCATCCTGTGACCTCATCACGGGACCCCATCCTCTGACCCCATCATGTGACCCCATCATGTGACCCCTTCATGTGAACCCATCATGTGATTTATTTTGTTGTAATTTTGTTGTTGTAAGAAAGTTTTGTTGTTTTATTAAAATGTCGGGCAAGTAACATTTGCGTAAGCGATTGCGTTTCGCCAATTTTGTGTTTTCGGATATTTTTTTGTAGCGCGTTGGGAATTTCTTTTGTGAAATAAATTTTGGTTGATTCAAAAATGGACATTGAAAATGTTGTATTAGTTGGATCTAAGATTTTGATTCGAATAAATGAGTCCATCGAAGTTTAGTTCTTGGAGTTTGATTTAAGGAACGTTTTCCTGAGACGACGGGGTTACCGAACTGAAATCCGCGTTTTTCCGTTGCAAAATTTTGGGTTCCGCTTCACAGGACATTTAAATTTCCCGCGCCTTGAATTATCGCTTTTGGGTTTGTTATTTAGTCCGGGCAAAACCCGGTGGCGACCCTGACCTTTTAATGTTGTTGGAAATTTATTTTTATGCAATTAATTCATGCGCCAAAATGTCACCTTACTATGGGGTAATTTAGAGTCGCGTGGCGAAGGTGCGAGGTAGGAGGAATCGGGGTGAGGAATTTGATGTGCGAGAATTACACCCCGAAAATCCTGCAACGTCACAGTGGTGATGCCAGGATTACCCCTTTTGTTTGCTCAGGAAACGTTTTAATAGCTAAAAATTCGATTTGAAAATTTTTTAATTTCGCGGGAAAATTCGAAGTTCCGAAATATCGTTATTTGGCATGCAAGAAATGATTTTGTTGAGCATGAAAAATTTTTTTTGTTAGTGTTGAAAAATGTTAATTTTGTTAGTTTCGAAATTT
The DNA here is from genome assembly GCA_022817645.1 of Ceratoteleas bidentatus. NCBI lineage: Eukaryota > Metazoa > Arthropoda > Insecta > Hymenoptera > Scelionidae > Ceratoteleas > Ceratoteleas bidentatus. Next base: position 1,387 of record JABFPB010007894.1, on the reverse strand, counting down.
GGCTGAAACAAATAAAGCATAGTAGAAAGAGAAAGTTGAATTTGGAAATCGTGTTTGTGCCGCGATAAAACCGATTACCGGTTTTATTTTTGTATCGCTGACACTACGATTCCATATCGAAAATATTCGTCGAATTTTATTTTGAATTACTCGACGATTAAATTCGAGCCGAACGAGCTTGTTACTTTTGGCGTCGTAAACAAGCCGCCGCTCGTTCCCCGCTTCCCCCCTTTTTCCGCGCAACGAAGTGAACTATCACTCGCGCTCGCCGCGCCATCTCCCCCTCCCGGCCGGCAACAGAGCCTCGAGCCATTGTCGCCGCCATAAGCCCCCCCCCCCCCGATGCTGTTGGCGATCCAGTGGCGAGCCGTGTTTTCCCCCTTGGCGCCCTCCCGTGCAACGGCCAAAGTCGCGACAAACCGCCACGACGAATTCGAGGTGAGTCCTGGCAAAAGTGCGCGAAAAAATGGTGCCGCGAGATAGTGTGTGCGCGTTTTTGCGAACGATTTCCGCGAGCGAAAAAGTGAGGTTAGGGTGCAGCGCCGCGTGAAGAGACGTTCCGCGCATTCACAACGCCGCCGTTACTTCCCCGCTCTGCGTGACAGCCGCGCGCGTATCGCGTTTCGCCACCGTCACCGCACGCGTTCTCGCTTCGTCACGCCGCGCCGCCTTTCTCGCAGCGTAGCCCTGTCGTGCCGCCGCGCTCGCCTAGCCGCGTCTTGCCGTCGGAACCGTTCGCGCCGCTGGCCTTCGTTGACAGCCGCACCTCCGGCGCGCATCCCGGAACGGGCAAACTGACAGGTTAGCTCTTGGGGGAGCCAGTGCAGGACCAGTCGGAATAGATACCGCACTCATGATTGAAGACACAAGTCAAGGCATGCACAACCTTACTGTTGCGCAACGACACCAATTAGACCAACTAATTCGCAACTAAGTTACGCTTTTGTATAGATTTTCGCGAAGTCAACCGAGTATCGAAAGGAGACGCTTATCCCCTCCCGCACATGGATGGTATCCTTGAACAGCTCAAGGATGCCAAATAGATCTCCAATATCGACCTAACCCAAGCATATCATCAAATCCCTGTCGCCGAAGAAAGTCGAGAGATTACCGCTTTTTCCGTTCCGGGAAAGGGTTTATTCTATTTTCACTCCATGCCATTTGGCTTGACTGGCGCTCCTGCGACTTTCCAGAGAATGATAGACGAAGTGTTAGGACCCGAATTGAAAGGACAAACTTTCGCATAATTGGACGATGTCATCGTCATTAGCCAGACGTTCGAAGACCATCTGCGAGACTTGCGCATCGTTTTGCGCAAGCTCCGAGAAGCGCGCCTCGCACTCAACGTCGATAAGAGCCATTTTTGCCGATCCTCTGTTCGTTATTT
>JABFPB010007892.1:0-10592 GCA_022817645.1 Ceratoteleas bidentatus | reverse complement strand
AGAAAATTTATTAGAATAATTTTATTTAACTTGGAAAATTTCACATAATTGTGGGTGAGAATTTTGTCTCATCCCCTTAAACCCGAACCGGACCTCCTGACAGCCGCTCTTCTTCCAGTACAAATCCAAACACGAGCCCGAGAACTTGTCGATGATTCGTCAAAGCATGGCTCTGAACGAACGCCTCTGCTCCGTGAGCGAGATCGTGCTCATGCACGAAAACAAGACCCTAAACCGGGACGGCTTCGAGCCTCGCCCCAGTTACACCGAGACAGACTTCCCCGGACCCAGTCCGCGCCAGAAGTACTTGAACTACCCATCGCAACGTACCCAGGAGAAATCTCAGCCCGAATCTCTCCACCCAGAGACCTCTCCTCACACCAACAGCCACTTGCACAGTGCCTCCAAGTTCAGTTCGGCGACCCCCTCGACAACAGACCGGATGTCCATAATTTCCAGCGGGTCCTCGGACATAAAGCAGAACAGCGATGAGATCACGATAAGGTCGTACGCGAACCTGAGCGCCACCACGCAAGAACGAATCCGCAGGTTCGAGCAGGAGACGAAGGCGATGCTGCAGCGGGACCAGCACAGGCACCGTCGCGAGGCGGAAAAGCGGGAGGAGGAGAAGAGGCGGATCGAGATGGAGTGGCAGCTGGCGAAGAAGGAGATGGAGAACGAGGACGACCTGGACAGTATCGTGGACAGTGCGGTGGCGCCCAAGTCGCTGGCCGAAAGGTGGTCGGACCTGGGCGACAGGGCAGAGAGGGACGTAGGTAAGGGCCCGGGAAAAGCCGCCGCGAGTCCGAAGACGGCAGTTGCGGAAGCGAAGGAACCGAAGGAGGCCGCGGAGGCTCCGGGTGGGAAGCAGACGGAGGCCAAGAGCGAGATGTACAAGAAATTTAAGACTGATAAAGAGGTAATTTTACGCCATTTTTGGAGGGAGACGATGAAGTTGTTGGTCTATGATTTTTTGGTGAAAAATAAAGGAGTTCAAAGTTGAAATGAAGGATGGGTATGAATGTTTTTATTCGAGGTAGGTGAATGGTGAATGAAAATGTATTCGTTATTCAAAGTTGCCTTGGGGAAATAAAAAATATGATGGTGTCTGAAAAAAGTCCGGGAAAGTCTGAAAGGTAATTCATCGTTCATTTCAAGTTTGAAAGATGAGCAAATTTTTTCATTCAAACTAACTTTCATTTTATTCAAAATTCCATTGAGCTTGATCAGTGATTCAACTCAGTTAATCAATCATTTGGATTTAATCATGACTTAAATCAGAAAAATTTTTCCATTTCACTAACTGATTTTTCATGGCTGATTTGAGCTTCTGATAATTAGAATTTCAAAGTACAAAATTCTTAAAAAGGTGAAAATACAGTAATTGTAGTCTGTTTGTGATATCGAGTGAATGAATCGAAATAATTCATATTCTCATTTCACCATAAGGTTTCGCCAACCATTAACCTCATGACACCTTCGCATTACGGGAGTCTTGATTCCCTTCACGAATTCCATAATTCTTCGAAGTCGTCGTCATCTCCCACGACACAACATTGCGGATTGTCCGGCGACTATTCCGACGATGGTAAGTAACCAAAGCAACGACTCTAATCGATGTTACGGATCATGCATATCTGGTCGAGATTTGTGCAGTTTACCGAATTGTTGTTCCAGTGTAATGTACACGTGCAGTAGAGTCTAAATCAAAATTATCTGCAGATAGTAATTCAATCTTATGGGTTGCATTTATATTTGAATTTATATTGAATGTAAACTGAATAAATTAAATTGAATCGTTTAATGGATATTGACAATAAAATGGAATTATTCTCGATTTTGATTAAGACAGTGCTGTGGTCAATTTAAATAACAGTTCCTTATAATTTAAGTTAGATGATAATAGAAAAATTAAGGATAAACAAAATCCTTTGTAAGGCACGATATTCTGGGAATGTAATTTTTGCGATAAAGATCGTGTGATACTATGCAATATTCTATGATATTCTTATGTAATATTAATGTGATCTATACGTGTGATACATGATGTTATGATATACACATAACATACAGTCATATAAATATATAATATTTATGGACTTATTCATAAAATCCCAGTGGTGTCATGCGCTACTAAGGATATTTTATATGAAACTTTCGCTACCGACTAAATGTTATATCAACTTTTATATACATTGTACATAATTTAAAGAAGCGAGGAACCAATGTAACAAAGTTTACATTAGTTCAGTGCATGAACTTTGAATGCGAATCAGAAAAATTTCGCATGATGGCATGATAAATTGAATGTACCAAACAATTGTACATGCTTCTTAAACCACTTTAAATATATTCACAGATAAATTAAATTTAAACAAGATATACGTTTATTATTTATTATCTCACGTTGATTGATTCATATCGTACGTCATTAATCCACTTTAATGCACAATGTTACGGTAATGGATCTTTGTCTCACCAGACTTACTAGAAACACTGTTGTCCGTTATGATTTCACGACATATGACGATTTCTGTAATAATAATATTAATTTTCTTCATTTAACTTTTCATCATTTTATGTACAATTCATTTGTGTTTCGTTGGTGTTATATACAACATTTATTTCATAAAATTATCTTTAAATTAAAAATAAAATGACCGCAGTAAAAAAAGGAATTTTATTACTGACTTTTGTAAATGACTTTATCGCACATTATTTGCACCTGAAATAGTGCAATGAGTATGACAAATATATGGATTCTAGTGGAACATGAAGCTACTGCAAGAGTCGATGGGGGGAATCGTCAATTCTGCACAAATATTTGTATCAACGCGTGCATGGAAAATGATTTTTTCCTTTTTTGCCCTTCCAGTGCAAAAAAATTTCCCTTCACTTTCTGACGAATTATGTATTATTTATTACGTACAAGGCAAAAATAAGCCATCTACAGTTTGTCAGATACGAAAGTTATGTTTAACTTTTTCGTTGTTAATACACTATTTTTCTTCATTATTTATAATTGTTATTGGTGATAGGTATTATTATCAGAAAATTGGTTTTAGGTAAATACTTCTTTTTAAAGTCAAATAAGAAAGTAAAATGATCCAAGAAACTTGGAAGGGGTCCCAAAACTACAAAATTAATAAATCAAAAAAGATAACGTCCAAAATTCAGCGAGCTAATAGGAAAACTGTTTGATTTACTGCAAATAGTCCGCTTTGTGTACATGAAATGTGGAATATGGCTAATTTGGGGAATGGTTTATTTGAAAGAATTTTTTGTAACTTAAATTACCTGTATTTACTACGAATACAGTACAATACATTTCAGAATAAATTTCAGAGAAATATAACTGATTTTATACCAAAGTGATATAAAATCAGGTTTTAAATATCAACATTTTTACCCTCTTCTGAATTATTTATTAAAAACTGTTGTGAAGCAACATTACGATTCTCCAGTTTGAACTTTTTATTTTCCTGTTTTCATTTACATGCAATATTGTCAAAGCAACATAGAAATTCTTATCTCCGATTTAATTTCGTCACTTTGCAATATTTAATACCATTAGACAAACTGCATTAGTGCCACAGTATATAGCACACCTGTCACTTTCACATATAGTTTGCTTGTATGTGCTTCGATATTTTCGATTGACCTGAACGTTTTTCTGATCACTTTATGGCCAAATCAGACACACTGTAGGAATCACTTTGACAGTATACTTGCCAAGTAAAAGCACCTGAGTTTGCGTTTGTCATCCAATGTTTCTAAATGGGTGAATTCTTTGCTCACCACGTAGCCTTCTCAGACTCGTCGTCTAATTCCTGACTATATCCGGGGTTGCACTCGCAGCCACGTCCGAACCCATCAGCGTTCCTCGAAGACGACGCAGGATTCGGGACGAGACCTCAGGTTGGGGTCCCTCCTTCCGATTCGGCTAGATCTTGGCGGGAAAACAATCACAATTTATTAAACATTAACTTATTATTCATGAACACATTATACAAACAAATGTTTACGTGCCCACAGTTTTTTAGTTTTACTGTAAATTAAAGTTTTATTGTAGTATTATAGTAAGACTTTAATTTGATGAAAGCTGAATGGCTTAAAGTTTAAATTTTGCAATAAAACTGTAAATTTAAAGCGAAATTATAATTTTAGAAATTAACTATAAATTCTTACACTGTAATGTTTTTAATATTGTTAATATTACAATTTTCTCACATTGCCAATTTTGAACTTTTCAATTTTAACAGAACTCTATTATTATAACAAAATTATGTTTATGTTGTATATGATTTAAATGAAAAAAGTGGTTACATTTAATTTAGAGCAGTATTTAAACTTCGTCTAGCAATTTTTTAATGAATTAATGAATATAAATAAACGCATAATAACTCGGGACTATTTTATTTTTGAAAGGCAGTTGATGTCAAATATTCTCATGACTTGTCCAACAAGTAACTTTACAGACCTAACTAATGTTCTCTATGATAAAGAAAACTTCTACATAACACAGAAATTTGTATACATAAATATTGCACAAGAGTATGACATGCATTTCCTTCAAAATTCTTATATAGGCATTTGATGCGATTGATAGTTTTCATCGAAAAGACTCTAGAATTGATGAAATAATCGAGTGGGCGATAACTTGTCACGGTGCATCCAGCAACCTGTGACAATTATTCGAAACCTCGTTGTTCGTATTAATCCGCACCTTCCCCAACAAAAATGGTCGGTTATAGTAATCAAACTTTGCGGGTGATTTTGAGGACAACTAAAAAAGGAAGGGGTTGTTCCAATAGCCAAGGGTAATTTTATGATTGGATTTTGATCAAGATAACCAGAAATGGTTAGACATTCGTCACTGGAAATCGTGAATGAAAATACTGGACTCATGGAAACCTGGATTAGAATTTAAATAGAATTTAATGATACTTTTCAATAAAATGTCACTGAAAGTGAAAAGAATTCATCGAAAAGGACAATTGTTTACAAAAATCATTATTCCTTATCAGGGACCTTTTGAACCTCTGTCTTACACATTATTAGTTGCATACAATGTCAACTAACTTTCCTTGAAAACCAAGGATTATATAAACGATTTACATTAAGTTTACATCAATTTACATATTATTTACATACAATTTATATAAAACTGAATTTTTTATTTAGTGAAAGGTAAATTTTATTATATAAATATTTACATTTAGCCATTTGCAGATATATGTAAATTTTATGTAAATGTTGTGTAAACAATTTATGCAAATGATTTACATAAACTCTTCACACAACATTTATATAAAATTAATATAATAGCTATCAGTGTATATTATTCGTCAATTAATAAATGGATTCGTAAAACAACAAATTATTACAATTGAGGAATATTTTTTGCGAAACGAGTAAACTCGTTTGCTATTTCCTCTCTTAAATGACTCATTTTCTAACCTCAGATTGAATTTCCTATTTCTCTAGCAATTGACGGTAATAGAATCGTCACTTATTCTATTATTTTCTTGAAAAAAGTCTATTCGTTTGCTTCCAGCCCTATTTCTTTCTGTTATTTTCTATTAATGTCTTTATAAAGGGCAATCATCTTTTTTTCTCGTGAAAATGACTTGTATTGATTCACGAGTCATATGAATATCTATGAGTAACGAAAAACAGTAAAAAGTTATCAAAAACTCTCCTCTACAACATACTTCCTCCCCAACTGGGCTAAACCTTCTCTAAACGTTTTGAACGTTCGCAGAAGGTTTACTGGACATTAAACGTTTAATAAACGTTTATAAAACCTTTTAAGGTCTGTGCCATAACTTCTTCTCTTGCTAGTTATCATCTACCAATTACGACTCCCAATGAATCTCTAACCAGGTTCCCGTGACGGTTGCAATCCTCCCAATTATTCGCATAAGTGGTTACCGTGACCGAGCATTTTGTCCTAAGTGTTCGCAAACGAGCTTGCGAGCAACTATTGACTAAAACCGACAAACATGTTGGCACGCAAGGCCAGGTTTGTGGTGTTACATATGGCCCCAGCTGCACGGTGCCCGAGGGCTTAACGGCGCCTTCGCGAAGATACCGTTGCCAAACGCAACAATGTCAGCAGATATCCCCGGTTGTCCGTTTGGAGACCGCCCGGACCGGGAGGCTGTCGCGACAGCAACAGCGCCAGCCGCCGCCGAAATAGCGTCGAAGGGGTCCTCGTTGTTCCAGTTCCTTGAAACCGCGGGACTCAGTGGCGCCACTGAAGTGTCCTCGAAAATCCTAAGTCAATTCCTTAGAGGTAATTTCAGGAACGAATCGCGGGTGTGCCTTATGATGTCCGTCAATATATAAAGCAACGCAAGCTCACTCATTCGGAATGGCTTATCATTGTTTCTTGATTAGTTTCACCCGCTGGTGGTCTAATGCTTCACGTGATCGGCGAAAACGAGGTTCACTCCAAGAAATGGTGTAACCATTTATGGAACACTCAGTTTTTTAATTGGACCTTGTAGAGTATCCCAAGTAAAAATAGAGATACATCCTTGACACTAAAGACTGGCTTGGAATAAATGGAATTTGACTCTGGAAACCATTGTGGAACCAAGCTTGGTTCAAGTATCCATCCACTATTCCTAGATAGGTTACATGATTGGAGTTTCTAGATAGGTTTCACGATTGGAATTCTTGGATATGTTCCATGAATGGAATTCCTAGATAGGTTCCATGATTGGAATTCCTAGGTAGGATTCAAGAATGGAATTCCTAGATAAGTTCTATGATTGGAATTCTTAGATAGGTTCCATAATTGAAATTCCTAGATAGGTTCCACGATTGGATTTCCAATCATGGAATCTGCCTAGGAATAATCGATGGATACTTGAACCAAGCTTGGTCCACTATGGTTTCAGAGTCAAATTCCATTTATGGTTGCATGCCAGTATTTTCTGTTAGGGATGACAGACTTTTATATAGTTTTCGAAGTTCGGTCGCGATTTTATTTTTATCAATCGAATATATCAAGATAAAAGGGCCTGGTTCAGGATTTGAAGTGCCTGATTAAGGTTCAGGGGAACCTTATTTTGAGTGGTAAGGTCTTTGTTTGGGATCGTTTGGGCCCCAGGTGGGATGGTCAGGTTAATGACTGAGGTTTTACAAATATTTTTTGGGATTTATGGACTTTCATAGAGCTAGCGAAGTACCAAGGTTTGGACATGAATGGGTTATTTAGATGGTGAGGTGGTTAGTAAAAAATTGAGGGGCTTTGATGAAAGAGATATTTTGCTGAGAAATTTAAATTTTCCAGAATTGCAGTAAATGTTGCTATATTTTACAATACTTTTGAAGTATCGTATCGTTTTTGACAAAAATTGTAAGTTCGAAGAACATTTCCCATTTTACATGGTTTTTTTATAGACCGTTCATGTCAAAATTACTATACTATTTGGCAGATTTCTTAGAAATTACAATTTTTTAAGGTGGCACGATATGTCGTGATAAAATTTTAGGAAATATCAAAATACATTTATTTAAACATTTATTTAGGGCAGTTTATATTTTCGTCGAAAGAATTACATAGGCTGGTGAAAATAAATTAGGAATTATGAAAATGAAGTATTTTTATATTATAATAAAGTATGATTTATTTTTGACTTCTTTTGATTTTTATGCGATTGTTTGTAGTCATGTACAATTTACAATAGAATTTACAATAGATGAACGATACACAATTTAGATCTTATTAAAGATCCAATAAATTATAATCCTACCATTTAAAGTATGTAAACATTGTTTATTTGCTGTTGAAGTTGTTAAAATGATGTTGTTAAACATCGACAATATGTCATTTTATCGATATTGTATATGGATAGATTCAACTTTTTCTGTACTTTGTTACAGATTATGATTTAAATAATTATTAATAAATTCTCTGGACTATGAACCGTTAAACATAATTTATAAAATAATACATTTTCAAATTAATCTTCTGATGCCTTTTTGCATTATTTTAATTTAATTTTTGTGTAAAAATAGTTGCGAGTGTTCTTTTAATAATTTTGTCTATTCATAGGGTAATCTTAAATCAACCGTTGCGAATAAGACCAATAAGCAGTTCCATTAAAAAACTCGTTTTGGGGGTTACCACTGATTTCTCTTCAACGATACAAAAACGAAATTTCAAGTAAAAAAACACGTTTGAAGTATCAGAAAGCAACATTTTGCAAATGATTTTTTCAATTTACGCTTAACCAGCATTAGACATAATGCACACTTTTGTTTTTCTTCGTTGACAAAACGATTAACACGTAAGCTATTCGTTTTGCTTATTATTGTTTGTCGACATATTTCTTCTGTTTATTCCACCGTCATACTTTCAGCCTTCGTTGTTCTGTGATTCCTCATTTACCCATTGAAACTCATTATAAATAAATCCATAGCCATAGCCAACAAATTGTTTGTGTTCCCGTCGTTACTTATGCCGCACATGCCGCTATTTCACAAATGTTCGCGCTCTTATGTTTTCGCTCATAACTTCATTTTGTTTAAGCTTTGTAAAACTACTTTCACTCAACATTCTCCAAAGGAATACAGTCTTCCAAAAGTCTGGAAAAATGTGCATATTTACAAAAAAATTTCCAACTTCTGGAATACCCTGTTGAGAAATAACCATTAAAGCAAGTGAAAGAAATAATTTTCGGACAAATAAGTTACACAAAATCATCACACATCATTTTTTTTCTTTAATGAAGTTTGTTCAAAAAACAAACAATTATTATTACCCAAAAAATTGGGACATCACTGCTTAATTAACAGCATTCTCCGTTTATCTGGCAAATTAAATCGTTTCGTTGGTATGGTACAATTATCATACATGTTGATTGAAGCGACAGCTTTCGATGTTTCAAGTTCTATGTTTGCAACTGCAATGCACCCCGAGGTTCATCCGAATTAACTATTTAATTGCACGTTTGCTGTTTTCAGGGAGCGACCTGTTGACCAGTTTGACCTCGACCTTCGACCGCAAGTGGAAATCACTGCTTAACCCATCATCAGTGACGCCGACCACACCGCCATCTACAGTGGCTGCGTCGCCCCTGCCGTCGTCTTCTGTGAACTATGACGTTCTCACGAGCGCCGGGAGTAGCCCCTCGAAACTCGACAGTGATAAAAAGAGCAGTCCGAAAGTCCGATCTTCGGAAATGTATCGGGACCCGAGTTTGCACAAGGCGCCGCTGGAAATGGTTCAGTCTTCTAGATTGGATAATGTAATTCTACTTTTCCTAATGCATAAGATGGAATTTTTAATGTTCGGAAGAAGTCAGTTTGGTCTCCATGTGGGAAAAATTAATTTATTATGGAAAGACTGGTTAACGATTTAAATAGTCGGTACAATGTTTATTTTTTTCATCAAATGGCTGAAATTTCAGATTATGGAGTGTTTGTTTCAATAATTTATTGTAATCAGGTGAATTCGGACAAGAATATTCGTAAATCATGTTAGATGTCCATTTTATCTCGTTGAGGGTTGTGTTCAGAAAATTTCATGCAAATTGGATGAAATACATCTTCCCTGAACACTATCAACTTCGAATTTGTTATATTTATTACAAACTCGCTGAGATATCTTGGCCACCGCAAATTGCTTTTAAAAAAGGGGTTTCAATGAAATTATTAATATTTTATTATTTATCAAAAAAAAATCAAAATTTCAATATAGTGAAGTATTCTCCAAATGTTGCTGAATCCGTCATATATTTTATTATTTATTAATTATACTCATGAAAAATAACGTATCACTTCGACGTTTCTACTTGTATATTCCCCCTTAAGGTAGTTTGAGCGTCTGCTAAATTCAAGCGATCACCCATTTAATGACACATTTTTTATTCGTAAGTTTTTGATAGTTTTTGAACATTATAAATTCGCATCAACATAAGTAATGCACTTTAAGAATAAAAAGAAACGAAAAATAATGCTACATCGTTGAACTTCGAATATTTAATCTTACTTTTCAATGTCAGTTTTACAACTAAACGCGTTGTTTTCTTTAATAACTCTTTCAAATGTTCGTTAAGGTATATTTTTCTTTACCAATCTTGACGCCTTTTTTAATGTCCTGTTTCCCTGCAACATTTTTAGACGCTCATCTAATCGTTTTACATTAAAAAATATTGACTTTTCACATCATTCATATCTTTCATAGTCTCTCTCTTTCTATCGCAAGACCTTAAATGGGATCTTATTGAAATATCGTTTTGAAATGTTCGTTGACCTATGTTTTTTTGCACTATCCTAACAAAAAATGTATTATCTATCGAACGGTGTAAAAAGAATCGATTTATCTAATACTTGCTCTCACGCTCAAACTACCTTAAGGTAGAAAATCCACAGAACCTTACAACCTAACGATTTGATGAAAATTTAGTAGGTTATTAATTAAGATGCAGAGAATCAATTGCTGAAATAAAAAACATAGGTAACCTGACTAAATTCTGAGAAAATGATGTTCGAATTTTGACATTTTTGCTTGGTTCCGTATGGTCGCTGTGTAAAAATACCAAAATTCGATCGTCATTTTCTAAGAATTTAGTCAG